>JAHREE010149058.1:77866-89333 GCA_033628505.1 Tringa tobata | reverse complement strand
GGAGCTGCTGAGGTTGGGGCAGGATGGGGAGGGGACAGGGTGACAGAGCTCTGACTCTCCAACCCTGTTCCCTGCTCGTTGATCCGGCAGTTTCTTTGGAGCATCTCCCGTTTTGGGGGGATGAGCTATGCAGAGCAGGCTTCTCCAAGCTCAGTGGGTCCCGGGGTCTTTCTGGAGCAGGTTTGCTGGCTTGTGCCAAGGTGCAGGCAAAGGCTGGGGAAGAGGGAGGAGACCAGGAGGAAATGCTGGAGCGGTGGTTTGGGACGGGGTAGGATGTTTGTGTGCAGCCAGGAGCTGCCCTGCTTCGCTCCTTGCTTTTGCACAACTGAGCAGCTTTTGTTGTTGTTGTCGTCGTCATCACAATGAAAATCCAACCGAACCCCTGCAGCTTTTCTGAAGTGAAAGTGGCATTTTCCCTTCCAGAGGATGCTTTTGACATCAAGGGATGGCCGCTCGCTTATTTTTGCACAGCTATTGCGGGCTGCATTCCTGTGGCTGGTAGTGGCAATGCTCTGGGCCACCAGCGCCCTGCGCACTGACTACTGCACAGAGAAACCCTTGGAGGTTGGTGGCTCACAGGGCAAGATGACGTCAGTATTAGGCTGAGTTTTATGGCCTTTTATCTCGGCACTTGAAAAGACATGAAGGCAGTTTATGTGTCCAAGGCCCAGGGTGTGTCCGTCCATCCGTTTGTTCGCTCTTTCTTGACTTGAGATTAAAGAGAGATTAATCATGTCTGTGCTCTGAGGCTACCTTGTAAGATGGGTGTGAGAGCCGAGCAATCCAGTCCCCTGTATTCAGTCTTTTCCTTGTGGCCTTTGCCATGATGGGAGATGGGATTTGCCGAGTGCTCAGGGGAATTTTTTCGTTGTTTTGTCCCTTGATGGGGTCAAAGGACTTCCCCAGCCTTTCATCTCATCTCTAATTGGCCTCTCCCCATGTGTCTGTAGCGCCGGTTGCTGTGGTTGGCACGGCTCGCTGAGGGGGAGCAAGGCAAAAAGGGATTTTCCTGACATCACCACTGAGATGGGTGGGTTTTGAGGGACACAGCATTTGCAAACAGGTGGCATGAGGACTTTTGCTGAAGGAGATCACGGCCATGTCCAGGGACTAGCATAACTGCTACCTCAGAGCCAGCATTGGGGCTTGGCTGGGGGACCCCATAAGACAAAGCTGTGAAGAGCCTGAGCTGGGGACGGTCAGTGTTGCAGAGAGCTGTGGTCAGGGGCTACAGGAGCAAAATGCATGGATTTCCTTGGTCAAACAGTACCTTTTACCCATAAGAAAAGCAGCATATTGGCTACCAGGTCCTTATGAACAGCAAAGCTTCCCTGGGTGTCCCCCGCAGAGATGCTGCCCCTGGGTTTCCGTATTTCTCATGTTTCAGCTATGGAGGTTTAATTACTGTGTGATAAATCTCTCTGAGCACAGCAGACAAGAGAACTGAGATATGAACATCTTGTCGTGTGTTACCTGTATATCCAGCGAGCGTCACAAAGAACAAAGTGTGAACACCAAGGGAGATGTCCCCTGGTGTTGGTGCTATGTTGTTTGGAGCCCTGAGCTGCAATGATTTCTGTGAGTGCTCAGCTTCCTGCGTTCAATGTATTTCCATTGTTTCAGTGGCCGATGCAGGATACAGTGTGATCCAGCGTTGTTAATGCTAGAGTGGGTTTTTCCAGGGATTTCCCTGGGCCCCAGCTCAGGCCATTAGTCTCTAAGTCACCAATGGACAGGTGTGTGTGCTAGATGTCCCTCTGGGAACTCAGACATCTTCACTGCACACAACAACTATTCTCGTTTTCCTTCCCAGTTTCAAGTGGTTTTTGCATTCTCTTAGAGTCACGACTTGGACAGCAAGAAGCTATAAGACAATTCATTTGCATCTTGTATTTCACACTTCCATCTTTCGGAAAAGAGATGCTTTGAAGATGTCTCACATTTTTTGCCTCAACTGTCCTCACTTGCCCTGCTTGGGGGGCTGGGGTCAAGGCCCACTCCCCAGCACAGCAGCCACAGAGCTTGAGTTCCAGCTTTGTCTCTTCTGTTTACCATGTCCAAATGCCGACTTCTGGATGGCACTTGCAGTTTTCTAATGACCAGCTAATAAATCACGTGTGGGTGCAGGGACAATGGTTCGCTCTGTTTAGGATTTGGCCTCTGGATGCACATGAGGGGTCCTGCTGCCCTGGACAGGACAGAGGGGAGCTGCTGGGCTCTCAAGACCACAGATTCATTCAACAGCTCCAAACCTTGAAGCCTGGCATTTCCCAAGACCTCACCCTCTATTTATTGTTGGTTCAACCATCCTGGAAACTCTTAGTGCGATAGGAAATAGCTGAAGGGAGGGGTCTGTTTTGTTTCTGGGGAGAGATGTAGACAGTTGCTTTGTTTTCCTCTCTTCTTTTTCCCTTAACCTGCCAGGAAAAGCAAGGTCTTGACCTAGTCAGTGTTCTCACGTGTGGATGGTGCTGAGCTCTGGTGCTGGCCACCTTGACTCCGGGCACAAGGGTGCTGCGGCGTGGCAACTGCCCTGCCCTGGCATTTGCCAGGGACTTTGAGCCTTCAGCACATGCCCAAGCAGAGGATGAGCCACTCTTGCTTTTGCTTTTGTGCCCTGCCCTGCTGAGCTCAAAGATTGCTTCCAGGCATTGCCTTCCCCTGGGCGGGCAGGGCTGCCCCACGCCGGTGGGGCTGGAGGGGCTCTGCCGGAGCCGTCCTCATCATCTCCGGGACCATCTCCATCTCTTGGCTCTCTGCGACGTAGCGATCCATGTGTTTCAGGAGGAAGAGGATGGACATCCTACCACGGGTGTGTGCCAGGCTGCTCCTCCTGTCCCTGCTCTGCACCACCAGCCTCTGCCAAAGGAGCAAAAGTGAGTGGAGTCACTGTAGGTCCGTCTGCGGTCTTCCCTTAGTGCTGCCCCAGTAGGGACTGTGTGCACCTCTCCTGAGCTCCAGAGACACCAGTCCACATGTGGATAAGATCTGTTGTGTGCTTTTCCTCCTATTTTCTGTCACCCTGGTATTTGAGACCCTTCTCTTGCTACCCCACTGCTCTTTTGTAGCCACCTTCTACTAATCACCCAGGCAAAACCTCCACCAGCTCCCCTAGGAGTGGGATCAGCTTTTCTCATGCCCTCCTATAGCTCACTTTTTTTAATCCATTCCTGATGCCCCGATTTTTCCCGGTAGATAACCGCTGTGTGCTGTCCCGGGCGAAGAGCTGCACCGAGTGCATCCGAGTAGACAAGGACTGCTCCTTCTGCACCGATGAGGTGAGAACCTTGCAGGGGAGACCAGTGCTCTGCTTCCCACCCTGATGATGGAGGGATCATAGGATCATAAAATGGTTTAGATTGGAAGGGACCTTAAAGATCATGTAATTCCAACCCCCCTGCCCTGGGCAGGGACACCTCCCACCGGACCAGGTTGCTCAAAGCCCCATGTAACCTGGCCTTGAACATCTCCAGGGATGGGGCAGCCACAGCTTCTCTGGGCAACCTGTTCTGGTGTCTCACCAGCCTCAGAGTAAAGAATTTCTTCCTAATATCTAATCTAAATCTACTCTCTTTCACCCCTGGTGAAAGCTGGGAGAGGTGCTCGAGAGCAGGGTCAGCTTCTGGCTCCAGCTTCTCCCTGCAAAAAGCTGGTCTGGATGGGAAGCGCCGAAATGTGGGTTTCCTTTGATGCGGACAAATGGGAAGGAAGGGGAGTCCAGGGCAAATTTGCAGGAATACAGGGGTTTATCAGAAAATGCCAGTGTGCCAGATCTGAAACAACGTGTGCAAGGGATGGAGGGAAAGTCTTATCCCAGACAAGCCAGTAATTCACTGGTGGTTGTATTTCCCTCGTGCTGGGTGACATTGGCTCTTCTGTGCAAGACTTGTCCCCATCTCTGTTCTGCTCCTGCTCCCAAAGGCTAATGGTCTCAGAAGAGGACCCTGACAAGAGTCTTTCCTCCTTGTGTGGAGGATTTTCTGCTTTGTGTGGTTGTAATGATGTTCTCACCCCCTTGGCAGAGCTTTGAAGAGCCTCGGTGCGACTTGCGGGAGAACTTGCTGCTGTACGGCTGCGGGGAGACCAGCATCGTCTACACCAGGGGCGAGATGCAGACCCAGCAGGTGGGTGCTGAGGAGACAGCCCTTGCTCAGCTTCTTCTGAGGGGTCCTACCGTCCCCAGTGTCCTCCACGTCCTTCATCCTCCTCTAGAGTCTTTAGCAGGAAAAATACGAAGTCCAGACCTCTGTTTCTGCGGGGTCTACTAAAAAATAATGTTCTGCCTTCGCTAGCTGATGGACTTGCTGGCAACCAGCCGTGATCACTTAGGGCTGGGGTGGCTTTTCAGGCAAAACAGATGTAAACAAAATGCCAAGGTCTGGAGGAGGTGCCCAGCTGGGCACGTGTGGACACGGGGGAGGCTGCCTCAGTTCCTGGCTGTACATGAGGGATGGGAGCGTGATCATCCCTCCCTTTCCACTTCCCCTGTATCTCCCTGCTTCTTGCCTCCTCCTCATTGCATCTGTGCAGGAGATGGAGTCCCTTCACATCACTCTTCCTTCACAGAATTTCAGTATCAACACGTCCCTGCAGAGGACCCAGGTGTCTCCCCAGAGCATGTTCATGCGGCTGCGACCTGGGGAGGAGATGAGCTTCAACATGGATGTCTTCCAACCTTTGGAGAGCCCTGTGGATCTCTACATCCTCATGGACTTCTCCTACTCTATGTCTGATGATCTGGACAACCTCAAAAGCATGGGCCAAAAACTAGGTGAGACCAGAGCTGGGAAAAGAGGGGAGCCAGCTCCTGTGCTGATGGGGGCAGGCAGCTCAGTCCTGCCCATGTCTATGAGTTCCCTGCCGGCACCGGAGAAAGGGATACAACTGGCAAAGGGCTGAGAGGTGTCTGTTTTAATTAGAGTTTCTTATTATCGCTGCTTTGTGCAGCTTTGTGGGGGGATGTCTCTCCTGGCCCTGCAGGGATCGTCAACGTGTGCTCTCTCAGCCCAGCGTGAGGCCCGGGGCTGGCAGAGCTGATCTCTGCAGTGGCTTTGGCATCTTGAACCTATAGGGGTGGGGTGTGCTATTGCAGAAGCTCCAGTCTTGGGAAGGGGCTGCCGGAGGTGGTATAGGTTTCTACCCCAAAAGACAAGCCCTGAGCCCAAAGAGCTTAAAAGCTGACAGTTTAGGAGTTTTCTCTAAAACCTAACCAGCAAAGAAGATGCCCAGGAAAGGACTTCTTTCCCTGGAGCAGTGACCTCACAGACATCTTTATTCACGTGTCTCCTCCTCCCTCCCTTCCTCTCCTCCCAGCGAAGTTCCTGCAAGACCTCACCTCCAATTACACCATTGGATTCGGCAAGTTTGTGGACAAAGTCTCATCCCCTCAGACAGACATGAGACCTGAGAAGTGAGTGAGGCCAATGGGTCCCTGGGATGGGTGCAGAGGGGAGAGCGGGCGCCTTCTGTTTCTCTATAGCTTTCCTGATCTTCTCCATCTGTGGTGCAAGAGCCTCCTTCCGTCTCTCTCCCTCCATTGTGAGTGTCCCCCTGGTCTCCATACCCTGTGCTCAGGGCTGGCTGTAGCACCGTGCCAATGCCAGCAGCGTCCTCCTCTGCTTTCGGACTTGTCCCTCTCTGCCGTGACAAATTGCATGTCTTGTCTTCTCCTCCATCTCTGCCCTCATCCTTTCTACCTCTCAGTGCTGATGGCTTGCCAACTCAGCTTCATGTCTTCCCTTGAGGGACTCCCCAGCCCCTGGATGCCCTCCCCACACTTCCTCTCCTTGCACCCAGGCGTCCCTGCATCCCTTTTCTCCTGTCCCCGCCAAAACCCTGCTCTCCCCTTCTCTCCTAGGCTGCGTGAGCCCTGGAACAACGCCGACTCCCCCTTCTCCTTCAAGAATGTCATCCGCCTGACCAGCAACATCAACCACTTCAGCAAGGAGCTCAGGAAAGAGCGCATCTCCGGCAATCTGGATGCCCCCGAGGGTGGCTTTGATGCCATCCTGCAGACAGCTGTTTGTGAGGTGATGGTGGCCAGGGATGCAGGAGCTGTGTGGGCAGGGCTCTGTTTGAACGGGTGGATCTTCTTGATACTGGGTGATGAGCAAAAGAGCAGCATGGTGGGCAGCTGATGAGAGCCAGGGAGTCCAGGATATACCTTCAGCTACAGTTGGTTCTTGCCCTTCTAGAGCCACACACTCCCAATGCCAAGTTGTTTTGCATTCCCAGTTTTTCCTAGGTCTTGGGCCATCTGTGTGTGCACCTCTGGGGTTTGAGCCCTGGCACAGGAGCTGCTTGCTGGGCATCCTGAATGTGCTCTCTGCTCTGTTCCCCTCCATGCCTGCAGTGGTGAAACTCTGCTCCCTGGAAAACTGCCTGCTTGGGCTTGGCCATTTGGCTGAGGGATGAGCACGACTCCAAACATGTCTAGAAAAGCGCGGGCTTGCCCCCTCTATATATATATATGTCTGGCACCGAGCTGCTGGGAGACATCCTATACATTGCGAGTGTGGATGGGGGTAGCAGAGACCTGGTGGCTCAGATTCCCAGGGCTGGTTGTGTTTGCTGCCAAGTGGAGGTGGTGCCTTGCCCCTTGGGCTTCCAACTCCTGTCAGTGCTGGCCTGGCAAGGGCTGCAAGTGCTGTGCAGTGGTTTGGTGGGGACAGAGATAAAGGTTCCTTCTCCTCCTTTCCTGGCTGCAGGATAAGATCGGCTGGAGGAAGGACAGCACTCACCTGCTTGTGTTCTCCACCGAATCTGCCTTTCACTATGAAGCTGATGGTACCAACGTCCTGGCAGGGATCCTGGCGCGAAATGATGAGCAGTGTCACCTGGACACCAAAGGCACCTACGTGTATGACACCAAGCAGGACTATCCTTCAGTGCCCACCCTGGTGCGACTCTTGGGCCAACACAACATCATCCCCATCTTTGCTGTCACCAACCACTCCTACAGTTACTACGAGGTGAGGAGACCATGGTGGTGGTGCCACATGGGCTTACCTTTCCTCCAGGACCATTTCTCCTCTCCCTGCAGCTTGGCTGTGATGAGGTGGTGTTCTCCCATCTCTGGTCCCCAAGTGCTAAACCAATGCCCTGACACTTTGGGGGGTGCTGTCACACGTTGGGGGCTGCTCTGGGTCATGGGAGATCTCAGGGTGCAGGGATCTGGGCTCCTAGAGGTCTCCATGTGTTGGTGTCTGTTTCTTGTAAAGCAGTGGGGACAGGGAGCCAGAAAGTAGTTTAGGTTGGAAGGGACCTTTGGAGGTCTCCAGTCCAAGATCTGATCAAAGCAGAACCCACTTCAGTGCTAGGGGAGGTTTCTCAGGGAGTTCCTGTCTCTCTGCAGAAGTTGCACAAGTATTTCCCCATCTCTGAGATCGGGGTGCTCCAGGAGGACTCTTCCAACATCGTGGAGCTGCTCCGCACAGCCTTTGAGGTAACGGTGCTCTCTGGGGCTTCACTCTTGCTCCTGGGGAAGGCAGAAGGTGGGCACCTCCTGCCGAGGAAAGCAGGCAGGATGTGACCCCCTCTGGGGCAGGCCGTGGGGTGGTCTCAAGTGTCCTGCTGAAAATCGATGTTGTGGTTATCTTCTGCCACCCAGCGCATCCACTCCAAGATGGATATCCGAGCTGATTTCGTCCCCAAAGCCATGAAGACAGAGTTCACCTCCCCTTTGTACGAAAAGACAGAATCTGGCTCCTTCCTCATCACCCGCGGGGAAGTGGTAAGTCCTTGCATGGCCCCAGAGGGAAGGTGTGTGTGAGGGGCTGAGCCCTCCACTGCATTCCTCCTCCCTTCTTCTACCTTCAGCTGGTCTGGCCAAGCTGTGGTCCAGCAGAGCTGGCTCACCCTTGCGGCATGTCCCTTCCTTCCAGGGCACGTTCAACGTGCGTGTGAAGGCCCTTGAGTACATCGGAGGGCAGCACGTCTGCAGCCTCCCTGAGAAAGACCGGCAGGGAGTTATCCACCTGAAACCCACGTCCCTGAGTGACAGCCTCAAAATCACAGCCTCTGTCATCTGTGACGTGTGTCCTTGTGAACAGGTACGTGTGTTGCAGAGAGATGTCCTCCTCCTGGCCATCCTGGTGGCCGGCTCATGTGGGTCCTGCTCAACCCCTCAGTGCTGCTCAGCGGTCGCTCAAGCCTGGCCAAGGAGATCTCCATCAGTGCCTGTACCAAGCAGGGCATGTTGTCCTGTGGCAGAGCTCAGCCTTGTGCGCAAAACTTTGCCCCCAGATCCACCTTTCTGATTCCTGAAGTGGTGTTGGGGGCAGCTGGACCCACTCAGCAACACCTCTTCTCTCTTCTCTTACAGCAAAAAGAGGTAAACTCGCCCAAGTGCAGCTTCCATGGGGACTTTGCCTGCGGACAGTGCATCTGCCACCCAGGCTGGTAAGGACTTTCTCCAGCTCCATTCCCTTCCCCGGGTTCCTGCTGGGTCTGGGGACCCACAGCGACACTTGTGCCATGGACATCCTGCCCAGGCCCCTGCTGTCCCGCGCTCTGATCCCACCTCTCTCAGCACCATCTCCTCCCCCACCAGGCGAGGGGACACGTGCGACTGCTCCCCGGCGTCGTCCCCCGACAACGAAGCCTGCATCCGCCCCGGGGATGTGGAGCCGTGCTCGGGCCGGGGCGAGTGCCTGTGTGGGAAGTGTCAGTGCTACTCCGAGGACCTGACACAGCGCTTCGACGGGCCCTTCTGCCAGTACGATGCCCTGCAGTGCCCACGTACCTCCGGCTTCCTCTGCAACGGTGAGAGCAGCCCAGCCACCCCTGGCATCCCCCCCCCCAGCCCCGTTGTAGGATGCGCTGTGCCTTGCTCCATCCTGGTGGCACAGGCAGGTTGCCCATGGGTTGGTGGCGCCGGCGTGGTGGGGACCAGCGATGGGCTGCGGGGGCTCTGGGCTTGCAAACGTGCAGGGAGGATGTCGCAGAGACTGTTTGCAGCCCCTTTGTACCCCAAAGAAAACGGGAGAGCCTGGGCAGCCTGCAGGGACAGGGATGGGAGCGGCGCAGCACCCATCCCTGGGTAATGGGTGATGGCTCCTCTTGCGTTCGCAGATCGAGGTCGCTGCTCCAAGGGTGCATGTGTGTGCCAGAGCGGCTGGGAGGGTCCGGGCTGTGAATGTCCCACGAGCAACGACACCTGCATTGACAGCCGAGGGGTAGGTTGTGCGACGGACAACCGGACCAGGCAGGGCTGTAGCAAATTTCCCTGATGCCAGAGGCTCAGGGCCACTGGGAGCTGGCACCTCGCTGACTCCCGGTGCTGCTGCCTGTCTACCATTGCTCTCGGATGCCGACTCTCACCTCTTCTTTCCCAGGGCATTTGCAATAACCATGGGAGGTGTGAATGTGGCAGATGCATCTGTGACATGGCTTCGCTGTACACCAGCTCCACCTGCGAAATCAGCTACTCCCTGGTGAGGCTCAGCCCGGGGTCCCTCTGGGTTTGTCACTTCTTCCCACGTGGAGCATTCAGGAGAGAGGAAAGCAAAGCAGAGATGAAGGCATACCTCAGTCAGGAGCAAAATCCTGAGCAGGGGTTAGTCTTGCCTGTCCTGCCTTCAGTGGCCAGCAAGGGTCTAGTATGGGAGCTGCTTTGCAGCCACGGGCTTTCTTGCCCTCCAGCTCACCAGCAGCATCTCTTGAATGTCTGTCTGTCTTTATCTGCACACTGGTGAAGGACAGAGGGCTGAGGCCGAGCTCCTGGCTTGTTCTGATTTGGCTCAAGACTGGAAAAAAAACCCCACCCATTTTATGATCTGGTGCCTCAGTTTCCCCATTGACAAACATGGGCTAATCCCACAGTAGGAGTGGAGAAAGCTGGCTGGGTCATATTTTGGAAAGGCCACCTAAAACCCTTGGAGAAGATCCTAATCTCTGCTCAAATGCAGGTTGTTGATGTAAGAGATTTTGGAGCTGGCTGTGCTGGGCTCCTGGGCTTATAAATCCCTCGTTAGCTGCTTGGTCTCAGAGATTCCCTTTTTTGACCTTGCCCTGACTCCGGGCTGAGGACCCAGCGCCCTCCCTCGCTCCCCGTGGGCTGTCTCCTGACCATCCCACCTTGCCTCTCTGCCCAGGGCTTCCAGGCTGTGTGTGAGAGCATCCGGGACTGCGTTCGCTGCCAGGCCTGGGGAACGGGCAACATGAAAGGGAACTGCAGCAAGTGCCACCTCCAGATCCAGATGGTGGAAGAGCTGAAGAAAGGTACTGGGAGAAGCAGAGCTGGGTGCTGACGTATGCAGCGTGTCTCCCATGGGCCCTACCCCATGTGTGTGTGCATGTGGGGCTGCTCCTCAAGCTTTTCCTGGTCCTGATGGCTTTGCAACGATGTCCCTTTTCTCTGCAGAGGAGGCCAACGAGTACTGCTCGTTCCAGGACGAGGAAGATGACTGCACATACCACTACACCCTGGAGGGAGACCCCACCGTGCTCCCCAACACCACCGTCCGTGTGCAGAAGAAAAGAGGTGAGACAGGACCCAAGAGGAGGGGGTGTCCAGCCTGGGGTCTGGATCAGCAGTGACCTGCTCTGCAGTGCCTCTGATCCCTACTTTGTCCCTTTGCTGTGTCCCTGGGCAGGGTCAGCTGCAGGCATCACCTCCCTGCCCACCTTCCTGCGTGACAGGGGTGGGTGATACTGGCAGAAGGTAGAGAGTAGCATCCTCGGAGACCAGTGCCTTTAGGGATCAGTGTCTTTTCACCACCAGCATGGGCAGGATGAGATGTGAGGTGCTGAATAGCCCCTTGGGGTGACTGGGTGTTAGCAGAGAGGTGGGATGGTTCTCCTTGAGCAGCACTTTTCATTGTCAGCAGCACCAAGAGAGAAGTTCCTGAGCTTAATGGGGCTGCCCCATCCCTCAAAGAGCTGTGGGCCAGCCTTTCCCCTCTGTCCCTGCCTGCTCCCTCCCTGCACACCCCACGCAGGGGGCTGATGCCCAGGGGTGACGTTGTTGTCACTTGCAGAGTGCCCGCCGGGGACCTTCCTCTGGCTCATCCCGCTGCTCATCTTCCTCATCCTGCTTCTGGGGCTGTTGCTGCTGCTCTGTTGGAAGTACTGCGCCTGCTGCAAGGTGAGTGCCCTGGCCGACTGCCCCAGCCTGGGGAGAGGGGCAGATAAAGGCCAAAACCATGACAAATTTCCAAAATCCACCCAGCCTCCAGCATGGGCAGTTTGGCAGGGACTGGGTCCCAGTGGTATCCAGCCCCTCTGCTGTTGCTGACACAAGTTGCTGTGGGATTTCCCCCACTGAAGGGATATCTGGCTAAAATCAGCTTTCAGAGCCCCCTCCACCCGCTGCCCACCGCCCCCCTGCTGATATGAAACCTCCCGGATGGAAACACGGGGATTTTTGCTCTCGGCTGCAAAGTGATTGTGTCTTTGGCCATTTGTTTTCCAGACTTGCCTGGCCCTGCTTCCCTGCTGCACACGAGGTACCAGCCCTTGGAACTGG
>JAHREE010149058.1:63730-77781 GCA_033628505.1 Tringa tobata | reverse complement strand
TCTCTGCCTGGTGTGGCAGGGCAAGTTGGGAGGACCCAGGGGTGGCCAGAGGGCTCTCATGTTTGCTGGCAGCAACATCTGCTCGCTGAACACATCCCCGTTTGGCAAGGGATGTGTTGTGAAAGTCCATCTTGCTCCTTGCAGCTGAACGAGGTTTTCAAGCACATCCCCGGCTGCCACAAGCTCCAGCAGACCAAGTTCAGGTGAGTCACGGGGAGAGAGAGACCTCCTGCAGGGCAGGGTTCCCCCAGGGCCCCGCTGATGAGGGAGTGGACCTGAGGGCTGGGGTATGAATACTGGAATGCCAGGAGGAAACGTGGTCTGTGAGACATCCCTGGCACAAGTACAAGCCCTATAAGATGCTTCACCCACCCGTGGCTGCAGAGCCCACCCAGCTGCATCTGGTTTTGGACCTGGGACTCCTCCAGACAGGGACAAATCCTGGTCCCATGCTGCTCAGTGGGAAAATTCCCATTGACTTCACAAGTATCAGCCCTGTGCAAAGTTAGGAGTGCCTGGAGCAGGATGGAAGTCTGGGGATGCCAGCGCTGAGCAGGGAGTGTTATCCCCTCCCCACGGCTCCGACCAGATGCGATCTTCCCCGTGGGCATGTTCCTCAGCACATTGGGAAACCCAGGGGTGGAGGGAGCAGCCAGGCAGGAGGGAACATGTGATGGGGCCACGGGCTCTGCAGAATGGGTTGGCACCCACAGGGCAGCTGCTGCAGCTCAGACCTGCTCAGGGCTGTGATTCACACAGAACTTTGTCTCCCCAAATGCGTTAGTCACTCTGATAGTGGTGTTTTTGGTTTTTTTTATTTCCCCACCCCAGGTTACAGCCCAATTCTGGGAAAAGGTAAGATGAACTTGCAGCCTTCTCTTGTGCTGCTTCTCCCTCTTTGTACAGACACGTGTGGGGTGACTGAACGCCCCACACCCCCACTAGCCCCTCCAGCTGCTATGTGGGATGGGCAACCTCGGCTCTTACTGGGCTTTCTCTTCCCACCGGTCACAGGCAGGACCACACTATTGTGGACACAGTGCTCACCGCCCCTCGCTCAGCCAAGTCAGAGATCATCAAAGTGGTGGAAAAGCACGTTTCCCATGAGGCTTTCAATGACCTGAAGGTTTCACCGGGTTATTACACTGTGACCTCAGATCAAGGTAGGGAGCAGAGCCCAGCACTGCCTCCTGGCTGAGCAGGGGGGCCATTTTCCACCTCACACCATTGCCCCTTCCTCCAGATGCTCACGGGATGGTGGAGTTTCAAGAGTCTGTGGAGCTGGTGGATGTCCGTGTCCCACTCTTCATCAGGGAGGAGGATGATGATGAGAAGCAGCTGCAGGTGGAGGCCATTGATGTCCCCACCGGCAGCGCAGAGATTGGCCGCAGGCTTGTCAACATCACCATCATCAAAGAACAAGGTGAAGAGCGTTTGTGTTTGAGCGTCCCGTGTCCAGATGGACTCGGGTGGTTTCTAAGGAAGGTGCAGCCTGTGTATCTGAGCTCCCCCAGGCGACAGACCAGAGACTTGCTTGGTGACTCCTATCTTAAGTCACCTGGGTCTAAACTAGTGCATCTTTTAAAACATCCAAAGGAGGGTCGTCATCCCTGGTGGCAGAGACCCAAACACTTGACGTTTACAAGTTTAGATGCTACCAGTTCTGTGGCAGATCCAGGTTGACCGTCTGCCTCTGCTGCTCCGGTTCATAGGTCGCTGGAATGAAGTAAAACCTCTTTGCTGTTACGCTGTGGCTGGGGCAGGTGAATGTCCCCCAGCAGTTTCCCTCTGCTTCCCGTCTGGCCGTTTTGAGCAGGGAGCACAAGTCAGGAGTGGTAAAGTCTCCCATGCAGTAATATTTCATACACAGTTCACACCCATGAGCGATAGGACTCTGGTCAGGGAGGACACCTGTGTGCTTGTAATGTGATTCTTCATGTGTTTTCTCAACACATTCCTTCTCTCCTGCCCCTTCCAGCCAGCAGCCTCATCACCTTCTTGCAGCCAGCCTATTCCCACAGCCGCTTTGATAAGGTGGCCAAGATCCCTGTCCTCCGGGAGATCATAGAAAACGGGAAATCCCAAGTCTCCTACAGGACCCGGGATATCACCGCCAAGAATGGCAGGGTAAGGGTGATGCTCCTGGCCTTGGCAAGCAGGAATGAGTGAGCACAGAGGGGTGGGAAGGAGCTGACCCTGGGGCTGCAAAAGGGCAGTTCGTCAGGCTCAAAGGGGGATGTGGCTGGGAGAGGGGAGACCCAGGGCTTGAAGGTAGCACAAGGGAAGACATTCCCCTCCATCCCTTTCTCCCCATGCCTCAGAAACCTGAGAGGCTGCCTGTACCTGAGTCAGAGGGTACTGGCTGCCCCCTGAGCTGTGGGCACTGGGAGGCAAGTGGGGATTCACTGGGAGATGAGGGAAAGGTCTGTGTGAGCCTTCTCGTGGATGCTGCGGGCTATAACCATGCACCTCTTCCTTCTCTTCCAGGACTACACAAGCACAGAGGGTGACCTGGTCTTCCAGCCTGGGGAGACCCGAAAGGAGGTACAGGTCCCCTTGCTGGAGCTGACCGAAATAGATACCCTCCTAAACAACTGCCAGCTCAAGCAGTTCACCATCGACCTCTTCCATCCCAAACATGGTGCCAAGATCGGCCGATACCCCCAGACCACGGTGACCATCGCTGACCCAGGTAGGGGCTGGCAGCCAGGCCGTGGGGGATGACAGCAGGGGGTGTGGGACGCCCCCATACCGGATCAGTCCACCCCGAGGTGGTGTCCAGAGCTCCAGCCCTGCTCCTCACCCAAAAAGCAGCATTGAGGAGGTTCCTCCAGCTCCGACCGGTAGATTTGGGCCTCCCTCTAGAGGCGTTAGTGGGTACAGACAGCGGGTGGGAGGAATGGATAATGTACCTTGCAAAATGAAATAGAGTGGATTTTCATTCCCTTTTTCTTGGGGATTTGAATAAAAAGCCATAAAAAGTGGGGAGGGGCGGGACTTGCCATGAGCTGTGCATGGTGGTTCCTCTGGCTGGGCAAGGAAAACTATAAGGTTTGTCAGCAAGTGGGTTGATAACGTAAAGGTATTTATCACAGTACTGGTCATGAATACGGGGGTTACAAGAAAGTCCCTTGTCACTGGACAACCAGAACCACTTCAGGGGCTGGAGAGGCTCCAGAGAGCTCTCAGATATCGTTGGTGGGTTTCCAGGGTAAGCCACTGAGTGACTCAAGGAGGCTCTGCCCATCTCTGTCTTCTCTCATGGCTGCACAGGGCAACTGATGAAGAAGTTACTAAATACATTCAGACAGAGATAAAGATTTTCAGAGGCAAGAATATTATCTCTTCATTTCTTCCTACCTGGGTGTCCTGTGAGAAGCAGCAGGAGGTGCAGGACTTGGGGGGGTCTGAACCCAACTCTCATGCCAGCTCACTGTGTGGCATTGGAGGACGTTATCACCAAGTGCCTCAGTTTCCCTTCCCTACAATGGGGATCTACCCTTCAGAAACGCTTTGAGAGGCTCACTCAGGATGGCAGGGCAGTGCTGGAGAGAGGCATGCTTCCTTCTTTTCATTCCACCTGGGGGACTCGCGCTGATGTGCCCTTTCTTCCTCCCGTCTGCAGAGGTGGTGGATGGTGCCCCCTTGATGACTGGCCTGGGCCAGGTCTCCCAGTCCCCCAAAGGCCGCCTGAGTGCACCGCTTAATCCCAATGCCAATGCTCTCAGCTCCAGGGAAATCCGCTTCAACTGGTTTCCTCCACCGGGAAAACCTCTGGGGTACAAGGTAAGGAGTGGGAGTAGATTCCAGGGGAGGGTGTGGGTTCCACCCTGCGGGTGTTTCACACACGTAGTCATTTTTGCCGAAGGTATGGGGAGAAGACACCCAAAGGAGGGAGCGAACTCACCCCTTCTGGCCCCCTCCATCCTTGAGGGACCATTGTTGGGTGGATGTGGGATTTGCAGGGAAGATTTCTGGTGGGTTCATCTCCCTTTCCATCACTTACCATGAAAAATCCAGACTGTTCTGGCCTTCCATTTCAGAGGAACAGCACGACACCCTGGCTTTCCCAGAGCAGACCTTACAAGAGACAGGGAATTTCTCACCTGTTATGGTGAAGATCTGAAGGAATCATGGCTTGCTCTTGCTTTGCCAGGTGAAATACTGGATCCAAGGAGATCCTGAGTCAGAAGCCCGTCTTATCGATGTCAAAACGGTATCAGCAGAGCTGAGTAACCTCTACCCCTTCTGTGACTACGAGATGCAAGTCTGTGCCTACAACGCCATGGGTGAAGGGGCTTACTCCGACATCATCCTCTGCCGCACGCTTGAGGATGGTGAGCGACTCTGCACTTTGCTTCCCATCGTGTGGGAGCAAGTTGGTGCCTGTGCAACGAACGTGGGGTCAGGGCTCCAGCCCTGAGCTTCTGATAGTCTTGGGGACAAGCATGGAGCATCTCCCGCTGTGATCCAGGGAGCTCCGGGCAATTGTGTGCGCTGACTCCCAAACTTGCAGTAACCTGGACCCTTTGCTCTTGCCTTTCCAGTCCCCAGCGAGCCCGGTCGCTTGGCTTTCAACGTCGTGTCTTCCACCGTGACGCAGCTGAGCTGGGCTGAGCCTGCAGAAACCAATGGGGAGATCACGGCTTATGAAGTCAGTTACGGACCCGTCAACGACGAAAATAGTAAGAGCTCGTTCTCTGACTGGGGCAGTCCAGCCAGGCTGAGGGACTGGAGTACGCTTTCCAGAGGCTGGGCCAATCCCAAGTAGCAGCAGAACCAGAATGGTTCCAAGCACGTTTCTTGTGAAAAATGGGATCTAGAGGGGTCACTTCTTTATGGAAGGAGTACATAAAAATCACCGCTTGGGATTTAATCCTGAAAAACCCAGAGCACTCTCAGTTCCCATTCACTTCCATAGTGTTTTGTGTTGGTTTTCATCTTAAAAACTTAGTTCATATGTCTAGACCTAGCACTAGAGTGCCAGGAAGATGCTGTTTGGTGACACACCAGCAACAGGAAACATTTTCTGTAGGTTGACTTCAGCATTCAGTTTGGGAATTTCCCTGAGATGATGTCATGCCTGTCGTGAGCAGCCCAAATAGCTTCTGCACCTTGTTCCAGAGCCAGGCTGTGTCCTCACACCAAACCTCAGCAAGCTTGTTGGCCAAGGGTGGGGTGCTGTGGGGTCCTCTGTGTCTCGTGACCTTGTGGGTGATAGACGTACCCATATTTGCAGTACCCATTGGCTCGATGAAGAAGGTGCTAGTTGAAGACCCAAAGAAGCGCATGGTGCTGATAGAAAACCTGCGAGAGTCCCAGCCCTATTGCTACATGGTGAAGGCCAGAAACGGTGCTGGCTGGGGACCTGAGAGACAAGCCACCATCAACCTTGCTACGCAGCCCAAGCGCCCAATGTCCAGTGAGTAACTGCCCTGCCTGGGTGGAGAGGGGGTGGGGAAGGAGCAGTGTTGGGGAGCGTTCCCCATCACCCCAGCTGCTTCTCCACATCCTGCTCGCTCTGTGGCACCAGCCACCCTGGTGAATGCTGAAGACCAGCCTGAGCGTGGGAGGCCTGTGTGGTTTTGAGCTGCTTGTCTAATGGCACTCTTCACCTCTTCTTCAGTCCCCATCATCCCTGATGGCCCCATCATTGATGCAGAGGGAGGTGAGGACTACGACAGCTACCTGATGTACAGCGCAGATGTGCTTCGCTCCCCAGCTGGCAGCAAGCATCCCAGTGTCTCTGACGATTCAGGTACGTTGCTCTGAATTTTGCAAAGGTCATTTTTAACATTCATTTTCCTTAACAACAGCTTTCAGCAACGAGCTTCACTGCTCCTTTCCTCCTTGTGGAGATCCAAGTCATGGAGATGGTGACCAGCCTTTCCAAAGCACAGTAGCTGCATCCGTGGGAACACTTAACTAGTCATAGTCTAAATAAGACCAGGTCCTCCTTGTCTAATCCATGAGGCAAAGAGAAATGTCAGCGTGGGCTGGGAGAGGAGCTTTTCATGGCCCTCCCTGCTCATCTTCCCTTCCTGTTGCCATGTGGCTGGACCACAAGATTTACTGTCAGCAAACAAGCGCTGGCAAGGCACAGACCTCTGAGTCCCTTGGATGCTCAGCGTCTTGGCCAAGCCAACAGGAGGGAACTCACCAAGCACTGGGAAGGCACTGGCCTTTTTTTTCCTCCATCACTTCACTCTCTGAATGAGGCTGGCTCACTTGTCTTGTACTGGGACGACGAGGGGAAGATGGGCCGTAAGTGAAATGATGAGGCTTGTCAGTAGGATCTGGAGGGCAGTAGGATCTCCTGAGCGGAGGACAATTGTCACAGACTCTTCATGACGGGGACAGGAGTGTGGTGGGACTTTGAGTCTCATCACTTGTCATGATGGACACGGGGCTGGAAAACAGCCCTGGGGTTGAGCAACCCCATGCATGTCGTGTTCCCAGCATCCTCCCATCTACCAGTCACACAGTGGTTGCACTGGCTGAACTCATCAGCCAACACTTGATGAGATGGGCTGTGAACGGGTGTCATTCCCACTGGCGCCTGCCCTTTCCCCTCCCCAGCAAGAGCACAAAACCAGTGGGTAGCCCACTCTGTCCCCTGCAGATCATGCCAACACCAGTACTTGCATTGTCCCAAAAGGCTCCAGGTGGAAATATGTGCAGTTGTTGGGAGAAGACCTGGATCTTCGCCGCATCACCTGGAAGCTCCCACCTGAAACCATTCCCCGCCTCTCTGGCAGCAGCCGCCTCTCCTCGGACACGGAGGGTCTCCTCCACGAGGAGGACAGTGATGTGGCTACTGGCAGCCTGAGGAGGAGCGGGACACCCCGACCCCAAGCAGGTGAAGGACGGCTTCGTTACAGCACTGAGTGTCCTGTCTCGTCCTGCTCTGAGCCAAGGGGGCCAGTACATGTCCCCTTCCTCTCCTTGTGTGCCCATCCTTGTGTTGGCGTGATGCACTCACTGTTCACGTGATGTAGTCTGCTTCAAAACCTTGTCCTGGTGTGTCTCCTCACAAGAGTGTCAAGGTAACCCCCATCTCGGCATGGACTTGGGAGCCTGCTAGCAAGTTGCCTCTACAAAAGGCTGGACTTTCAAGGCAGGAGCAAACTCAGATGACACCTGCTAAGTGCCACCTCCAAGGGCAGCTCCTCACCTTAATTAAGTGTCCTGAACTGCTAGGGCAGACCTGCTGGACTGTTAAACAGAAATCCCTCTCTCCTGGGTAGCTGATCTCTCCTGGCCTGCTGGGAAGGGATGGGGCTTTGTCCAGGACCAGAACAACGGATCAGAGTTTGCTTTTCAGAACCAGCTGAGACGGGATCCAGAGTGAGATTTGGAGAAACCACCTCCATAAAAAGCCGTTTTTCTTCCACTTCCTTTTTTTAATCTGAAATTATAAGCCTGTGCTTGCATCAAAGGAGAGATGTAAGAGAACATGGTGACAACCACAGGGCAGTGTCCCAGCAAGGCCGAGGTCTGGAGTTACCTTGGGCACCATGGGTATCTCTGGTGCCGGGTGTAGAACAAAGTCTCTGTTTGCCTGTTTGTTTCCTTGTCATCGCGTTGGGTGGTTGTGGCTTGTTCTAGATGTAGTGCTCCAGAATGACCTTGCAGAGGCTGAAGCTGGGATGCAGCCAAGGCAGGACACACCATGATGCCTCCTGCTTCCTCCCCATGGAAACTGGAGCAACAGTCCCGTCCACAGTCACGTTCCTCACAGTGTGCCCTCTTTTACAGAGCACTTGCTGAATGGCCGGGTGGACTTCTCCTTCCCTGGCAGTGGCAGTGGCACACTGACGAGGACAATGAACAGCAGCTACCACCAACTGAGTTCACACATGCAGCAGGAGCACAGGGTGATGGGGAGCTCCTCACTGACAAGAGACTACTCCACAATGCTAATGGGGCATGGTGAGTACTGTTGAGATGTGACCTGTCCTTCCCTTTCACCCCCGTGGCTGTTTTCAAACCCGTGCCCTGCAAGTCCTGTTGGAGTGAGGACTGTCGTCATGGCTTGGGGGTCCCATGAATCAGAGATCCAGAAGGTCATGTCCTCATCACTGACCTGTAGGTGCTTTGCTAAGGCCACCCTGCTCCCAGGCCAGTTTGGAAAGCATTCCCATACCTCATATGCAGAGTGCATGGGAAAGGGAGCTGCATCTTTATTCTCACACTGCAAAGATCTCCAGAAAGAGCACATGTGTCTTCTTCTAACTCTATCTAGTGGCATGGTTGCCTTTCAGCTCTACAGAAAGTTGTTAAAAGGCTCTTCAAATTTGAGCCTTAAAAAGTCATCTCTGCAGGAGTCAGCACCTGGGCTGAACTTGCTCTGAAGTCTCCAATGGTGTTTTTCTCTTCTTTTGCACTGCTTCTGTAGATTACTCAGGGAGATTCCTCCCTCCCATCCATGAAGATGCTGGGAGGACAATCCCACGGCCCCGGGATGTGGGTTTCAGGAGCAGGGTAAAGGTGAAGGGTTACTACCCCAGCACTGGCTTTCGGGACTCTATAATCATGACTGATGGGTCCGCAGGGATTTGCAAGTACATAGGTACAGCTTTGTCCAGTGTCTCCTCCCAGCCACACATCCCATAACAGCCAAGTCACCGGCCATCCATGAGCTGTTACCATTCACTGCTGCCCTTAAACCCACTCTCCATGGCTTGCTGTGTGCCACACTGATCTTCCTCTTGGCCCGGACTGTTCCTCCATCACACCACCTTTCCATTTGCAGGTGACTCCAGCTGTGTTTCAACCCACCTGGGCTGATTAACACTCACCACCGCTGCCACTGTGCTCTAATGGGCTCATCAACTCATTGACCCCATCCTCTTTGCTCCTAACAAGCTTGTTGTTCTCAGTCTTACCTCACAGGCCTTTGGAGAACTCTTGGGGAGAACGTGTGCTCCATACGAGATGTCCCTCTGCAAACTCCTTGGCCAAAGCCCATGTCAATGGGACACTTCAGTCCCTGAGTGTCACCTGGGAGGCTGCTGTGTTCATCATGAGGCTTGTGTCCCAGTGGGCTGAGCTGGGGGAAAACGAGAGCACACAGGCCTCATCCCAGCTGCCTCCTTGAACAGTCCCTGGAGGTGTTGGGTTGCTTTAGCTATAGACTGAGAAACATCTGAAGATGTCTGTGAATTTTCTGGCAGACCAAATGGGGTGCTTCAGGTTTGGTGAGGAGGGCCACACACAGCATCTGAGCACCTGCTCTGGTCTCTCTACCATAGGGGCACAAAGCTACCTTGACTTGCCCCACCCAAGGGTGGCACCCCAAGGCCACGGGACATCACTGTAGGTGTGTAGAACCAGCCAGTCCCCCCTTGTGATGGGCCAGCTTGCAGAGTCGACATCTTGCCACGTTCTCCCCAGACCACCAGGACCATCCCACGCTTGCACGGGCCACTCCCTCCTCTCCCCCAGCCCCCTTAGTCCCCAGTCTCCAAATCTCCACCCTGACATTGCCTTTTTGTCTCAGACTCCAGGCTGCCTCTGGGCATCCCTGACACCCCTACACGTTTGGTGTTCTCCGCCCTGGGACCCACCTCCCTGAAGGTGAGCTGGCAGGAGCCGCACTGCGAGAAGGAGGTGCAGGGCTACAGCGTGCAGTACCAGCTCCTCAATGGAGGTCAGTGAACAGGCGGTGGGTGCCCACCAGGTAGTTGGTGGTGGGAGTTTCTGGTGGTGGAAAGTGTGGCTCAGGTCTTCTCTTGGGCAACTTGGATTAACCCTGCCTGAGCAGGGCGTGTTGGATTAGATGACGTCCAGAGGTCCCTTCCAACCTCAACCAACTGATCCCAACTCTGCTTTTTGTTTAGCCTTGAGAAAATGTCTCAGCTACCCCACAGCACTCATTCCCCATTTCTGCTGGGGGTGACAATTCCTGGGGTGGTTTGTGGATTCACTCCTCCTCCAAAAAACCTTGGACTCTTCTCCAGCAGCCCTAACATCTTAGTTGAGGGATGTTTCATCAAATTGGACTTGGAGGAAGGATTGCAATGAAAATCTCTTATTTTTACATGAAACTTGGGACAGTGTTAGTGAAAATATAATTCTCTTTGGCTGAAAATTCCTGAGATTTCAAGGAGCTGTTGTTTGTCCTAAGCCTTTCTTGGAACAACATCTTGTCCTGCACTAGCAGATTTTAGTATAAGGTGTGATAGAGGTGACTGGATGGCTTTTCCAGGCAGCTCATTTGAGGTAGAGTTTAGGTGAAAGCCACAGCGCTATCTTTGTGCCTGCAACATGGCACTGATGTTCCCCTTCCCTGTGTGTCCCAGGAGAGGTGTACCGACTCACCATTCCCAACCCCTGCCAGAACTCGGTGGTGGTGGAGGACCTGCTGCCCAACCACTCCTACGTCTTCAAGGTGAAGGCACAGAGCGAGGAAGGCTGGGGCCCTGAGAGGGAAGGAGTCATCACCATAGAGTCCCAGGTGGACCCGCAAAGCCCACTCAGCCCTGTACCAGGTGAGGTAGATGGGCGAAAGGGGAAAGGTGGCACTGATGTCTCTGCTGCTGTCTACAGTGGTGGCTTTGCTGTTTTCTCACTCCTTACTACATTCTGAGCTCTCCTTTCTTTCCTTCCTTTTTGAAATAGGACCTTCTTCCCCATGCTCTCACCTTCTTCCAGTAGCTGTCTACATAGTTGAGATCTTCCAGCTCGTTTCATAAATACTGCATGCAGACCCCTCCCAGGCTCCTCCTCACCAGCTTCTGTGACACTGCTTGTGCCCCTGCAGGTTCACCCTTTACACTGAGCACACCCAGTGCTCCCGGACCACTGGTTTTCACTGCCCTCAGCCCTGACTCCCTGCAGCTCAGCTGGGAAAGACCCCGCAAGCCCAATGGGTCCATCTTGGGCTACATGGTCACCTGTGAGATGCTGCATGGAGGAGGTATGGTATCAGGCTGTGGAAGACGGGTTCCCTGTGTAGAGCACAAGATACCTCCAGCAAAGGCAGCAACTTGCTGCATTTTTGCTGGGACCAACAACAAAGCTGTCTGCTTACATCGGTGCAGACAAACTGGGGACATGAGGCTGATTCCAGACCTGGGAGCTGCTGAGCCCCAATGCTTTGTGGCATTGCATGGCCTGCTGTAACGAATGTGGTGGGAGGAGGAAGGACCCATAGCTTATTACATCCCAAACCCAGTGGAGGTTTGTTGAGGATCAACACTATACTAAAATAGCCCTATCTTAACCCATAGTAGAACTGGATGGTGTGAGCGTACAGTCTGCGGGTGGCATAAAGCTTAGGGAAAACCAAGACACCATCCAGAGTTGGGGGGAGTGTGTTTGGAGGGACTATCATTCCTGTCTGTCTTCACCACTGGTATCTCTGTGTTGATTAGGGGAGCCCAGGAACATCTATGTTGAAGGAGACAATCCAGAAACTACCCTTACTGTGCCCCACCTGAGTGAGAACGTCGCATACAAGTTCAAAGTGCAAGCCAAGACCACCCAAGGCTTTGGGCCAGAGAGAGAAGGCATCATCACCATCGAATCTCAGGATGGAGGTACAGTACCATGGCTTTATGAAGATAGAAAGATAAGGAACATCTCAGAGCAGGGAACACAACTGTCCCCTTTCCAGCTCTGGTGGTCACTCCATTTTCCATGAAAGACACAGAGACTTTGTCTTCCATGAAGGCAATGCTGTGCCTTGTCAGCACTGTCCCAATCCTGATGCTCTGAATGAGGGAGGATCATAAGAACTTTCTAGTGTTTATTATGAAATTTCTATCTTATGCCTTGTTGTACACATACGTGGAGGCAGCTTCTTACGCTGCATGTGTAGGACCTTCCCAGTCCTCCCACTTTCTCCAAACCTGTCTCTGATGTCAGCAAGAGAAACCTACTGAGCTGACTGTTGGTGCTCACTGTGCAGGTTTGAGGGGTTGGAAACTCCTTGTTGTTTCCTGGCTGACCTGTCCCTTTTCCTTCTCCCCAGGCACTTTCTCCCAGTTTGGAGGACAGCAGTACATGAGAGAAGAAGTGTACAACTTCCCCACTGAATACACCACCAAAACCAGCATCAGCCATTCCTCCCTGGATCCCCACTTCACAGGTAGGGGCTCACTGTCTGCTCTGAAACCCTTGGTAAGCAAAGGATAATGCTGCTTGTCCAAAGGTCAAAGGCGGAGAGGGAGGGTCCATCAGGTGGGATGGATGAAGAGGACCAGACCTTTTCCTACACCATGTCCCTGCTCTGCCCCAGAGGCAGTTGCAGTCATTCCCCCATGTGCTGCCAGTCACAGAGGCAACACTGAGTTTTCAAAGTCCACCAGGACTATCATTAGGGACCAAATCATAACTCTTCCTGCAAGGTTAGATCTCTTCAGAGCAGGAAAAAACACAGAAGAGTGATGACTGTATTTAATTACATCAGTGTAGTTGTCCCATGTTGTCCCCCTTGAGTTCAAGGACTCACAGCAATACAAAGAGTTTGGGAACTGTTAGGAAATCCATCTTATTGAGTGACAGAGCAAAGTACCAAATCGCTTGATCTGGAGAGGTTTTCCATCAGGGAAAGTGGTATTTAAGGAGGAGCCTCTGCCAGGAATCATCAGGTAGAGCAGACCCTATTCCCTGTGACCCCGTACTTAGCGCGGTGTCCTGACCACTGAGCTTCTCACTGCAGATGGCATGCTGATGACGACCCAGCGAGTGGAGAGCGCCAGCAGCACCCTCACCAAACAGGTCACCAAGGAGTTTGTGAGCCGGACAGTGATGTCCAGCGGGACCCTCACCAAACAGATGGAGAGGCAGTTCTACGAGGCCTGAGGCAGGACAGGCCACCTGCCAGCGGGATGCTGACGTTCAGGTGGCAGGATTTTGTGGAATGATCCAAGGGTGCTTCATCCAGATGCTGCCGTGGTGCCTGGGCAGCTCCTCCTGTGGGCGTTCCTCCATGGCACATCAAGCTCTGGACCTCTCCTTTGGAACCTAGCACACTCCAAGCTCTGGTACAGTTGGGTCATCGGGTGTGTGCTCATCCTTCAGGGCTTGTTCACCCTGTACTGCTCTCCAGAGACTCAGTTCTGCAGAGTCCACAGGGATGTCTTCCATGAACAATCACTGCTCACTCCAATGCCAGTCTTCAATGCCCATCTCCATCCAAATATACCTGCAACTGCAGAAATTCGGGTGTCTTGATGGCTCCAGCCTCCCCAGATAAATGGAATGGAATGATTTATTCCCAGGTCCTCCATTTCGAGAGGATCCCAGCTGACAACATCCTGATTTACTGAGGGTCATCGTTTCCATCTTTGCTTCGGGTTCTCTGGCAACTTGGCTGCCCGCTGGCAGTGGTGATTTGTTCTGTTTGGTGTTTTATGAGAGCTGCAAGGTGGGGGTTTGGGGTAACCTGCGCTTTCTTCCTGCACCTGTTTGTGTCTATTCTTCGCTGCTAACGTTTGGTACCAGGATAGCAAAGTATAACCTTTCATTTGTATAGCCTTACTCGTGATGGCCTCTGATGCATTTATTATTTTTTTTGCATACAATATTGTACAGTTTTCGTAGTATATATATAAATATATATAAATGTATTTTATTATTTTATAAAAAAAAAAAAGACGTGTAAGAGATCTATGCTGAATATTGAGACTACACCGGGACTGTGTCTGCTGAGAAACAGAAATAACTGGGAGGAATTAGTTAACAGCTTAATTCAAAGGCCACTAAACCCTGTGGAAAGCCTGTTGATGAGCTGGTGGGCTCTCTCTTGGGCTTTATCCCCCAGCACCGGAGACTCCAGCAGAAGGTTCCCTGCACAGCAACCACCAGCCAAGCAGTCTCCAGCCACAGCACAGACACAGACCGGCTGGGAGCTGCCTGGAGGTGAGGGATGGGGATGGACTGGGCAGTGCTGCCTGGAGATGGGAATGGTTCCTGGGATTTCTTACAAGCCTGATGTGGAGAGCACGAGATTTTGGGGGGCAGAAGACGTTGGGTATCTTTTAAAAGCCCTTTTGCCCAACAGCAACATCCATAAAGGGAGCTGTGATGCCTCAGTAAACCCA
>JAHREE010149058.1:0-44092 GCA_033628505.1 Tringa tobata | reverse complement strand
GAGCAGCGTCTCTGGGAGGACGGGCTAGCGATGGACGTGTGATGGGTGGAAACAGGTCAGGTATTCCCTGTCCTCCTTAAAAGAAAAAAGTTTGGGCCCGTTCCTTGTGAACAAAATACGTGTGCTGAACTGTCAAGCCTTATCACTTTAGGGTGTTGTCCGCATGCAGAAAAAAAATGTACAAATTGCTCGTATCTCTCACTTGTGTTGATGCCCCCACCCAAAATGAGAAGGGCAGGTTCGGAGCATGGTCTGTATTCTTTTCGTTTGCGTTTTCACAAAGTTGGTAATGAACTTCTTCCCTGCATTTACACTATGATACATGGAATAAAAAGAGCTGGGGAAAGGCAGAGGCACAGACCAAAACAACCCATATGCTTGCTGCAGGCATCACAGCCTATTTCACGTCCTCTTCCTTCGGGCTGTTCAGAATACCAGGTCTATGGCAGAATGAGGTCCTCTAGGTTCTATGTCTGTCTATGTCCTCTTGTCGTCTTCAGGGAGCTGGCAAGTCACAGCCTCGCAGGTTACTCTATTCCTGGTGGCGTCTACGGTTAAAGTTTGACAGCTTTATAGGAGAAAGTGGATGAAGGAGCCTGCTAGGAATGATGCTGTAGTGGTAAAAGAGGGTACAGGTGGAGTACAGAGGAGGTGGAGTGACACCAATGACAGAAGCAATTGGTCAAAAGGGAGAGGGGGCGGAAAAAACCTAGGTGATGAGGAGATGAGGTAGAGAGATTGTAAATACACTAGGCAGAGGAAGACGAAGGTGATAACGTGGCTAAGCGTGACCGTGGAAACAAGGATATCACAGATTAGGAAAGAGAAAGTGGAAGAAAGAGTTCAAGAAACGGGAGGAAAAGAAGGAAGATCGGGATGCAGTAGCTGAAAAGGACAGAGAAGGAAAATGGGACAGTGTGGAACAAAGGTGATGGTGCAATTAGCTTCTTTCCAGTGAGCAATACATGCATTTTCAGACGGATGCTAAAAATATTTCAGTGAAAACAGTTGCAGAGAAGCTGAACAGCCATACGTGCAGGGTGGGTTTGGGGGCTGCGGAGTGCTGACAGCGGGATGTGAGCCATACTTTGAAAGTCTTGGATTTGTACACTAGGTCACATCATACTGTAAACCTCCTTCTGATAACATATGGGAACTTATTTGGTGGTCCTTCATGTGAACAAGTTGTATGTTGTCAAAATGTAAATATTTTTGTCCTTTTTTTTTCCCTTAAATATAGTTTGTTTCCATAAAATGACACGAAGGTTACAACTTGTAAACTCAAGTAAGCTTAATTATCTGCATACTTTGCTGTTCCCTGGGGACAGGCAATCTGGTGCTGGGGATCTCTGTCTTGGAAAGTTTTGGTTGTATTTGTTAGGAAATGTTCCAGTTTCCCTATTAGCGTCAATTTCTAAACTCTTAGTATTATTTGCATGAGATTTTTAGGTAGGTTGAACTGCAGTTCTAGATCCTGTCAGGAAGCCTTTATATTTGTTCTAGGTGTACAGCAAAAAAAAAAAAGGGAAAAAAAAAAATAGAATTATTTGTGCTATCTCCCACCTTTGGCACTCTTTGCGAGCAGATGAAGAGCCTAAAAAAACTGCTTTGATTGCATCCTTGGCAGCAGCTGTAGCGTGCAGGTAGATGCTCCTGGAGACCAAGTCGTTCTGGTAGATGCCAAACTTTACAATTTAATTATGAATAGCATGTTTCTCATCTGGGGATCTGGGATTCCCGTTGTAGAATTCAAGTGAATACTGAAATACCCGACAACTGCTGTTGTGTTCTCTCTGGGTTGCTGGATTAGAGGCTTCTGCGTGTGGCTCTTCGCTGCGATCCTGCGGCTCCCGTAGCAGGATGGGGTCGGTGTGTTCCTCGGAAGAGTGGGGTGACTTGGGCTGGTTCCTGGGGTCCCTGTGGGCTGGTGTGGCTTCGATCCGCTCTGGGCAACGAGCTGTGTAGGGGTTTAGCTAATTGCTCGTAGTGGGAAGTGGATTTGGTGTGGGTTCGCGCTGTCAAACCTCAGCTGAGTATTGACTTTGCACTGTTTCTTAGCCCTAGCTGGCACCGTTATTTTTGTGTGTATCTATCTCTGTCTTTAATGTGTTATCTACAAATGTGGATAGAGGCTGAGTTCAAAGAAACTGAAAGCAAACGATCAGTCACTTGGGACTTGTAGATACTAAGTGCTATGGTGTAGTTTTGTTTTGCACGTCGCCTGTTGCCATCTTCCTTGGTTTTCAGTCAGACTGGACTCTTTAACTGTGAATTGTAAAGATTATGTCCACTGCTTGGGTGTTTATTGATCTGGCAGAATTTAGATAAGTGGAAGTGGAGCAGTCCTTTGTTCGCTGTGCATTCACCTGAAAGTCAGATAGTTTAATAACTGCAGGAAAGCAAACATTTAGGTGAAGATAAATTAACCCATTTAATAAAACACAAAGAGTGCCTTCATTCTGGTCTATTCAAAACACACGTGCCCAAAAGCAGTGTGGAAAATACTCTGATTTAGGTGATAAACTGTTTGGGATGCAGATTTGTTGGGTATAACCCAGATCATCGCACACTCAAGAGAATTCTTAAATACAAGCAGCCGTCCTGTAAATAAAGTTCAGGTTTCTCTGACCCCACAGGCTGCACCCTCGCTTGAGCTCAGAACCGAGATGCCTGGGAGAGCATCCTGTCCCCCTAAATGCAAGATAAGCTTTGGGGTCAGGCCTTTGCAGCGTAAAAGATGCAAAACTTGTCTTTCTTTTTCCACGAGGGGAGGAATTGCGGGAAATTCCTGAAAGATTAGTCCCCTGTAAGTAATGCTAGAGCCGCATCCGTGCGGCTGGTCGCGCTGTCGTGTAGCGACTGCTGGCTTGCACTCACCCAACCTTGGAACCATTTTGATGCCAGCCATTTAGAGGTGGAAGGACAAGTGCACTTGAGTGAAGGGCATTTTAAGTGAGGGTGAAAATCAGGTTGGTGCAATTGCTTCAGTTCTAGCTCAAATCAAAGACGTTTTTGGTACCTGTGTGTTTTTCAGTCGTGCCATGTCCGGTGGTTTCTCAGCCTTAAATAGGAGCTCTGATTAGAACAGGGGTGGAAATAGGGGTGAAGAAGAAATAAAAATAGCAAAATCATAGGTGGACTTAGCTTTCAATGAAGAGCTTGCACGCACAGTCTTATTTATCTCAAAATC
Organism: Tringa tobata; assembly: GCA_033628505.1. Classification (NCBI taxonomy): domain Eukaryota; kingdom Metazoa; phylum Chordata; class Aves; order Charadriiformes; family Scolopacidae; genus Tringa; species Tringa tobata. The sequence goes on along the minus strand of JAHREE010149058.1, from coordinate 40,902 downwards.
ATATGTTTAAATTCTTACTCAAAGAATGGCACAAAAATGCACCTTGAAGCGTTTGTAGTAGCAGAGAGTAATCCTTATCTTCTTATCAGTGGATAGTGTCTTATCGCTGGCAGGGCCAACACAGCATGTCTGATCTCAAATGTGCAGACTGACTGTCTGTGGCAAGAAAACCAAAAACCAGATGTGGAGCTAATCTGTTTTCAGAGTTGTTGCTTTTTTTTCTAAGTAGCTTGGTCTTCTAGGACCTTTAGCATTTGTCTGGATAGTCTGTTAGATTGTACTTCTGATGTGCTTGAATTGGGTGGTCTTTGCAACCTGGCAAATGCAATTAAGCTTTTGAAACTGTTTTTAGAAACCTTTTGTGTTCTTTTTAAACCATCGGAACTCTTAAAATAACAAACTGTTGCCCTAATTCTGCGTTGGTTTTACTGGTGACAACCCTTAGATCAATAAGCTGATACGGACTTACACAAAAATAGAAACTAGCCCTGTTGTTTAAACAGAAAATAAAAACCAAAACAAACAACCCAGAAAACAACAACAACAAAAACCCCCATACGTTTGTAAGTTTCAGATTTGGTAATAACTTTGGAGATAGGAAAACACAAAATAAGTCAATACTTCTAAACCAGGGATTTACCAGCAGTCATCTACGTTGTTACCTGTAAATGTCAGCTTATCGGGCAAGTATAAGCTGGTTATTATTGCTATTTTTTAAGTCATGTGTGAACTTCACTGCATTCAAGTCCACCACGAGCTGTTATTAGAAAGTGTGAATAGTTACAGGAAGTTGGAGATATAAAGTACTGGAGTGTGAACAGGAAGAGCTGCCTTGGCAGTACGTGCTTACCACCTCATACATACACTGAAAAAACCCACTCTAGATTTTATGGCTTTTCAAAAGATGAGTGGGAAGAGCCTCCAGCTTGAGGGATGGGCTCAGCACTGCCCTGTCCTGCTGGTTAACGCGCCTGTTGAGGCCATAAGGTATTTCTCCTTGGTCTCAAAGTGGGCCTGGAGCTGGGGTTTGCTCACTGCGTTTCCCCTTAGTAAGTGAGTATTTTTGGATATCAAAAATGACAGGGAATTCACATACGGGTGACTGCTGTGCAAGTGGCATCTAAATATTTTGCAGAGTGAAAAGCTTCATGTACTGCTTTGACATTTTCAGAATTAGTTTGGGTCTGGCTAGGCTCGCTATTTCCAAAATCCGAAACTCTGCGAAAGAGGAGGGGGTTTCAGTCATGCAGAAGTGTTCCAACTTGGAAAACAGTTCTTTCAATTTTTTGATTTAAAAAAAAAAAAAGTGTACTATGTTTATTATTATACATTGCTTACACTAGAATATAGGATAATTTTTTGCGGCACAGGAGAAAAAAATTAAAATGCCTTTATTTTAAGGAAAATTCTGTTGGAATTCACTAGTTTATTGTCTTTAGATTTAGTGTTTCCACCAGAATAAAGTTTTCCTAACTTCTGTGAGCAGTTGAAGCGTGCAGCCTTCTTGTTACAAAGGATCTGACCGGTGTCCTCCTGAAAGTCTCCCTGCAGGGCCTGACAGCGTCTCTGCCGTGCTGTTTCTGGCTGTTGCTGTCCCTGTACAGCCCGGCGGGAGGGAATGTGTCAGCCCATCAGTTGATCACACTTATTGTGTAGCATATTAGCATGAGCTAACTGTCACTGGTAGACTGTATTAATACACCAGGCTGTGAACTGGGGCAGCCGGGGAGCAGGCACGCGATCTCGTCTGTTAACCCTGTTATAAGGAGCTGTAATTTCTGAGAGGGGAGCAAAATAAAGAACTGGAGCAATAATGCCTTAAATTGCTGCATCGAGGGGTGTGAGAACCTGCTAGTCAGGACCCTGATAGCTGTGTTCGTTTTCAGAGGATGCCGAGGTGGTGTTTTGTTCCTTCTGTTAACTTTTTCTTTTTGCTTTTTAAAAACTTTATAAATCTCTCTGAAAGCACAAGAGATGGGGCTGAAAGAGACGATGAGAAGTTACCTGGTCTGTCCCTTTGCCTAACAGAATCACCAACATCTAAAGTGTTTCTAAGAATTTTTTTTTTTTTTTTGTCTAATTGTCATTGCTTTTTAAATACTGTATCTGTTAGTTTCCTCCTTAAAAACTCCTTAAACTAGATTTTGGTGAAATCATGGGCTTTATTGAGGGATAGTTTGCCTTTTGTATGGGTTCGATCAACAGCATCACCAGAAGGGTACATGGAGAGATGCTGAAGACTTGTACTTTCTCAAGCTCCACCTGGTGATGACAGCCAATTTAGATGTTTCTGATAATTTTCTCAGCAATCTCCATCTTGTGTATTTTGATCAGTGCTTGATGCAGTTAATACCAGTTTGACATTTGAAATATCAGTTGGAATGAATGTTCCCTTAAAACGAATACCAACAATTTCTTTTCTTTTTAGCTTTGTTGCAGGCTCTCTCTGACTCACACACCCTCACCCTGCCGTAGTGTTCATTCACGTTTACAACGTTATTGTTACAGTAAGTTCTAGGCTTTCTTTAAAAGAAATATTTCAGTTTTAAGTGCTAAAGTGCAATGATGGCAATAAAAGTGTCAGCTCACTGAAATGCTTGGTACTGACCCGATTCTTATCTATTAAATGTCATGAGATATTTAATTGAATATAGTTGTCAGAACGCTGACAGAGGAACTTATACCAAGCTTGTGGTCAGACAAGAAAAATCTTAGGCCATCTTTAGCTGTCTGTTGGGCAAACCCAGCAAATATATTTCAGTAGAGCATACTGGCTTATTAGGAATGGCACTGTTAATTACAGTTAAGAAATTAAGGTTGGGTTGCTTTTTATCATCATATGCCTAGAACTTCTTTAGATTAAGAAGCAGTCATGCACATACGGAAAGAGAAATGGTTTCTTGAAACTATAACCTGATGAATATCTGAAAAAGTCAGAATTAATTAAAGTCAATATTGTTGTGCTTGTTACCCTTCATCTTCAGTGTTTCGCCACGGTTCAAAACGAAGCTGTCAGTTCACACCCAATATGCTCAGAGGTGATTTTTCTCCTCTAACTTTCAGTAGAGTGTGAGTTTTCATTAATAGCACTTGAGCATTACCATCATGGCAGAAATAAAAACAGCAGATGCCTCAGGGCAATTGGGCAGCTTTACAGCAGCAAAAAAAAAATAGTACTGTTTGCACGTTTAAAATATCTTGAGAGTGGCAGCAGATTTGATCGTGTATTGATTAGTCAAAATGGAAAATGAGAAGTTGTGGTGTAGCCTGGGATTTATTTGACTGTTTTCCCTTTGGTGGAGAGCTGGTGCGCGTCCTGATGGCAGCGTACCTGTCTGAAGCACAGACTGGTGTGGAGTCCTATAATGGACCAGCCTGTGTGTGTGTGTAGGACTCTTATTCTGAGGTCTGCCTGCCATATGGAGTGTCGAAAAGAGTCTGCAAGGCTGTAGCAGACACGGATGAAGTCTGGTTTGTGTGCTGAGCGGAAAAGAAAATCGATTGAATGGCTCCCATTGATTGTTCAAATTCAACCAGTAAGAGTTGGCTTTTATCTTTGCGCTGGCACATGTGTTATGGGGTGCAGGTTCATGCTTGTTAGATAATCACCGTGTTTTGTTTCAAACTCACAACAGAAAATGTCTGTTCACAAATGTAAGCCTTTCCAAAGAGGCTGCTGCAAATCTGGTTGGCATTTAACCCGAGAAGAAGCAGATGCTATTTCATTTTCAAATGTAGCTTGAGCTGGATGGGAGCACTATAGATCTGTCTCTTCTCGTGGAGTTTTGGTTTTCTGTTTTTTTTGATCCAGAGTAAGTACAGGCCTTCAAACAGTTCACGTACTGTCTTTAAACTGTTGTGAGTATGGGGCTACAATTGATCTGCGAGCTGTTTGGTAAATCATGAGGGTTCTTGGTGTGGTGGGGAGAAGGAAGGCTACTACTGTGATCTATTTCTGAAGCACCTCTTGTGAGACAAGATGTTAAAGGTTAGCTACATAAAAATGTTCATAAAAAATCTGTAACTGAAACCCTGAGCTATGTAATGGCTTGTATGGAAATAATATTTTTCTGAATTAGCCCTTATGCATTCTTGAATGTGGGATGTTTTGTTTTAGGGGAACTAGCTGAGTGAGTAACGCAAGTTTTAAAACAGCCCAGCCCTGTTCCCAGCCTTCACTGGTGTTTCTACAGTTTCTAGCCCTGGGTAGGCTTTGTTAGTGGTTGAGTCGATGGTAAGAGAAGTACAGTGTGAAAAAACTTTACTGGAAGGTGAAACTTTTAATTTTTACAGCATAGGACATCAGTGTATTACTCAGACCTTAATTCATTGTCTGATGTGCGTTAACTCCATTTAACTCCACCTTTCTGCAGGTGTTCTCCATGTGTCTGAGGCTATAAACACTAACACTAGGATAAAGAAGCACCATCTATCCCATCCAGCTAACACAATAGAAAAATTTATCTGCATATAAACTGAATAAATGCCAGTAATAGACAAGTCTGTGGATAGATGTTTTTGGGAAGTAATTAGCAGTGAAATATTTAACTGCTCACGGTTGAGCACATGTTGATATATTGTGCTGACAATTAAACCGGGTATAAACCTTCGACGGCGTACAGCTGTCTGGAGCAGTAAGCTCCAGTATTTTCACCGAAACAGTTAGGCTCAACCCACGTGTTATTGAAAATAATTATTTCAATATGATCCTGTTTTTGTAGAGTCAGCACTTACACAGGTGCTGTAGGGGAGGATTAATGGCAGCTGAATGGTTTGTGGAGCAGAAAGCAAGACACCGAGCGATGGGGGTTATCTCGATTGGGGTGATCCCTGTTTTCAACCAGGGACGTGTGCTTTAGGCACAGCTGTGTTGTTTACATGAGCTAGCAGTGTCAAATTGAAAATATGGCATTTAAACTTGGAAAAACAAAAAGGCTGTGTTTTTAAAACATTGCACGGACTGTCTAAATGCTTGGATAATTTTGAGGGCATGTCAAGTAATACCTATTCATGGCCAATTAATTTGGGGAAAAAAAGAGAGATCAAACTCAAGGAAATGTAAATGTAAACTCAAGACTTTATGTGGAGTTCTGGATCTTGCTGAGTGGCTTTTAATGAAATGTAGTGCAGTTCAATGTTTGCATATGCTTGTGCTAGGATTGTTTTAATTAAAAAGGTGAGAGGTCTGTGTAAACAAACACTTGTGTTTAGGATGGATTTTGTTGGTATGGCTTGGTCATATACATTTCATGGTCCACTGATGCAACAAGTTTATGCCTTTTTGAAGAGAGCACGCCGCCAAAAAACTGACTCAAATTGTTTTATTCGTGGGGTTTGAATGACATAACTTGATGTGTGTGAAGATGATGGGATGCCCAGCTCGAGGGGAGTTGGAACAAGCACCTCTTTCCCTGAACACAACTCTAAATCAGCGCAGCTTGTGTCTTGGCTGGTGATAAACTTTCATTTTATTGAGTTAAGTCCGAGTTGAAAGCCTTGGTTTTTCTTTCCTCATCAAGACAGAGCGCTGGTGAGGTACTTAGCTACAACATGGGATTTCTCTCCAAACAAAGCCATTTTTGCTATAACTGTGGGAACCAAATAATTTTTGCCTGAAACCAGTGCGAGGCTGTCTTGCCGTGCTGGGCTGGCACCACGCTGTAGTGTCTCTCTTTGTCTTTCCTTCATTTTTCAGTGCAGACAGGACACAACTGTTTGTGTCTGACATTTTCCTTTTCATTGGAAAAATGTCCCCATCATTTCTGACAGTTGCCAGCACGTGTTATTTATAGCCTGGACTTTTGCGGTCACTCAGTTAAAGTTCTTATCTTTAAAGTCTGGGTGGAAGATAGTTCTTTCCTCGCGGCTGAATTGAATTGGTTGCATTGTTGTGCACCCCATGATCTGCTTCGGAATCCAGAAATAGAGTTACAGTAGGGATCGGGTTACTGTTGAATATGACTGTTGTATTTGTTGGTGTGTTTTCCTTAGCTTTCTGTAATCTACCAGTTTGTGCTTTAGCTTCTGCAGCACACACTATCCTTCGGCATTTTTTTGGAAGCCTCCTTACTTGCTGAATCAATCAGATACCTAGAAAAAAGAAAACTTGTGAGTGATTCCGTACCGATTTCTGTAGTGAAAAGTGAGGGAGCCACGGGCTATGGATGTGAGCAGTTGTCTTGGTGATCACGAAGATACACCATGAGTTATATGAACTCTAAAGCCAAAAAAAAACCCTCCACAACCAAACAGCCCGACTCCATGCATGTGTAATAAGTCTCTCCAACTCTCACTTTCTTTATTTGCCCTTAGACTGACATTATTGTCAAGCTCTAATGGAGAAGGGGAAATCTAACAGCTTTAAAATCACACAGTGCTGTCTGCTGTGTGACCTTTTTCCAGTTGATGGTTCAATTTATTTAGGTGATAAAGAAAACACTGAGGCATGTGAAGTCTATCTTCATGACAGATGTGAGCTTACTGAAACTTTTTCCTCATCCTTTTCTCCTTCCCTGCATTCACAACCACCTTTTGTTTTTCTAAAGTGATCCATATATTTTTCTTTGAGGTTTAAATCTAATCTTTTCAAGGTTTACAAAACTGCACCTGGCTGTTGAGGGTATGGAAAGGCAAATAGACTGATAGTTGTTGAGATGTATTGAGAGAGATGTTTGCATTTTATGTCAAGTGATGCAAAGCATATGCAAAAGCCTTGGTGTGAAGCTTGAGGGTTTGGTCGGGTCTGTGAGGTTATTTAGAGAAACACCATTACGTATGGAAAACGGGGAAATATCCAATAGTGGTGAACCACAGTAAGTGATAAAGATTACTGGTGGAACCTGGAAAAGGTTACCGGTCAGAACTTTTTCCTGAAATCAGGATGGAAACCTTCGAGATTGTTGTTGAAAGTGTTATTGTTGTATGACAGTGTATATTCCGCAGTGATTTGTGTGAGGCTCTGTTTCAATATTAGATGACATCTACCAGTAAGTAAAATACATTGTTTATTGAAACAGACTTGTCCTAACTACTGCTCTCATGCTAAACATTTCCTTGCTGAGCTTTAGGCAGGCTGTAAACCTGGCTGCTGGTAGCCTGCAGCTGTTAGCCAGGGATTTGGTTGCCTTGTGCCCACCCATGGGAATAAGGTACTACAACTCCTAAGAAGTTGGAATGTTTGTTTCACTATTTTTCTCCCAAATTCCAAGAAATCTTTGGAATTGAAGGCTATGTTCCCTGTCAGGAAGCTTGCTTTGCATTGAAATGCCAGCATTTTATAAGATGCCATGGGAATGCTGGTATCAAACCTTTTCTCCAAAAGGATTTGGACTCCTTAGTGACTGGAAGCAATAAAAGCCCCAAGGTAGACAGCCCGACGAACTCCTTGCTACACTGAGAGATTCCTTGAAAAGCCAAGCCTTCTAGTAGCCCTGTAGTTTTGCTAAGAGATGCGTAAGTGTGTTACAGGGAATTGCCAATGTGGAAAAATTGAATAGCTATTCCAGAATATCCATTCTGGACTAATTATTTTGGAAAAACACGATTTTTATATCTCAGTGGTTTTGTTTTGTTTTGTTTTTTTTTTCTTCTTACTCTGGAATATCTTCTTTGCCTGAAGAGCAAAAACTCCTGAGCAATGTCAGGGCTGTGTATCTTGGGTCTTCTCTTTTCTCTATCAGTAATGATATGTTAAACGAAAGGTGCATTAGTAGGATTTTTATTGAGTATCCTGTTGGAATAAGTAGATTCTGTCATGCACCACTGACTCATTTCAATTGGAATACCACAGTTCAGTAAAAGAAAATAATTGAGTCATGGGTTTCTTACTTAAAGTGTGTCTGATATCATCTTCTGCAATAAAATTTTATGAGGGTGAAATGAATTTAGAGCGCTGATTAAATATGGGCTCTTTCCTCTTGTGTTGGGGTGGCTCTTTGAGCTTAAGAAGAAAATAGCAGTTTTGAAAATATTTTCAATAGATAAGCATTATTGAATTAGAAACATCTATATCTCCAGTTAGATATTTTCTCCTGGGTTTTGCAGTGCTGTCTGCTTTGCAGGCAGTCTGTTGGGTAAGCACACCCTGTTTTACTTCAGGTAATTTTATTAATGTTAGCTCTAATTTAAAAGCGAAGCTGATGATTTCTTTTTCTTTTTTTTTTTTTTTTTTCTCTCGCTTAAACTGAATTAGGAAAACTTTCTCCAGGCTGCTGTCTGGACTGATCGGTGCCAATAGGAGCTTCCAGCAAAGGAAAGCTGATGAGCAGCTCAGAGCAGTGACCTCTGTCCTTCAGGCTGCAATATTCAGGAGGGATGTCTGCCTACAAGTGAGGTGAACTGGGACCACCTGAAAATTTACGAAGAGGTCTATGGCCTCATGCGGTCCTGTCTGAAACAGCGGGACATGACAGATATAAAAGTGCCAGCAAAAGTCCCCTGTATTCCTGCGTACTCTTGTGCCGATGAAATGGTATCTTTGCCGGTGTGATCCTCTGCTGAGAGAAGGCAGACAGGACTAAAATAAATGTTAATGGCAGGAGAGTATTTTCTTCCTGATATCTGAAATCTTATCAGGAACTTCAGCCTTGGTTTAAAAAAAAGTAATAAATACAGCAATCACTTTATTTGTCGATTTTTTGGTTAGATTTGCCTCTGGACTCTTTTGGACAGTAACTAGTACTACGAATCTTTATACAGCCCTGACCTAGTAATTCCTAATACTGAAGGCTGGACTTTATGGAGAAGACCGGAGCGTGTGGTGTCTGAATGGCCCCTGGGCTGCCTTCTCTGGGTTACTTTTCTTGTGACTAAAGAGCAACTGGAGGGCTGGAGCCCTCTGACAGCGGCCAGTGCTTCGATCGTGGACCTGCTTGCTAGTGTAAAAGGTATCTGTAGTTTACACTGGTCTAAAACCAGATAAACAGCACTGGTGCCAATCACTTATCGTGGGCCTTTACGAAGGGTGCTGTAGCATAGTTTCATGGGTGTAAACACACACCCACACGTATGTGAAATCTAGATGAGAGCGGTGTTAGATCTCGCTATTGTCCTACATTTACAGACAGTGACTTAGTCTGGATTAGCCCAACAATTATCTAATGGTTTTCTCTCTGATGTTGTACTGCTGCAGAAGATTCAGATCCTGTTTATGAGCCTCGGCATTCTCTTTGGGCCTGAAAGGAATTATCACAGAAAGGGGATTGACTTGGAGGAGCAAGGATGGCTGCAAATGAGGGAGCTCGTCTTGGAACCTACATAAAGATTTCAGATAGTGCAGGGGATGTTGGAAGCAAAGGGGGGGGCTGGCTTTGAGTTACGGGAGCAACAAGGGTTTGGAAGAGTTGGTTTCAGTTCTTTTGTTTCCATGTTCCTCAGTATTATTTTTCCCTCCAGTCTTCCCAATCCCTGTGTTACAAAGCAGAGACTTCTCTCTTGGCATCAGTGTGCATCTCCTGGTGATTTCAGGGAGCTTTGGGTAAGGCTTTTAACGAGGAATTTAGAGCTCAGCTGTCTTCGTGCATTACCAGCACATTTTCCTGAATTGAGCTCACGGCGCTGCATGCGTGACTTACGTCAAGTTTGGCAGGAAGTTTGCAGCCCTGGACCGTGGTATGGATGCAGGTATCCTCCCGTGCTGCGCTGCTCCGGCTGTGAACAGAGCCAGCAAAGCAAGAGATCTCCACAGCAGCAGGCAATGAATGTGACCAGGACAAGGCTGCAATTGTTGAGTTTAAAAATGAAGCTTCTAGGTTAGAGTTTCTTCTTGGTTTCTCTCTCTTTTTTTTTTTTTTTTCCCTCCTGCTTTCTAGGTTTGATTTTTTTTTAATTTTTTTTTTTCAGTGGTGGTGTTTGGAAGTACAATTTTTTTTTCCTCCACCCTGTTCATCTTTTTTTTTTTTTTTTTTTTTTTTCTGCAGCTCCCAAAGCAGTTCAGGGCTGGATTCCTCCAGGGCAGAGGGGGAACCAGCTGCAATTACAACTGCAGATGTAAACACTTGCTGCCCTGCCCTGGAGAGTCGAGCTGCCACTGGCAATTAAAGACAGCAAGCAGTTCCTGTGCCAGCGTCAATTCTTGCGGACAGTAATTACTGCCCCTTCCCACAGCCCACCCCAGAGGAAGTGGAACTTCAGCGAAGTAGCATTGGGGTTTTTTTTTAATACTTCGCAGCTGTTGTCGGGCTGTGGGAGTTCCCAAAGCTTAAGTCCTTAAGAACCTCTCCTCTTGTCTTCCTAGTGAGATAAGCTTTCATTTCCAGCAGCGTCCATCCTGTTCAGCAGCAAGTTCAATTCAGCCTGGGGACTTTGGTCTACATTGTTCTGGCCAGTCTAGTCCCATTTGTTTAGAATTGTATTTGTCTTTGTTTAGTAGAACTCATAAATGATAACATTTCCTCTAGGAACACGAGTGTTGCTGTTGATGTTAATGTAGTATCAGAAGATGACCACGCTATGTGCTTTCCACTTTAAAAAAAAAATTATATGGGTTTGAAAATGTGGCATATACACACATGCAAAAGAAAGTGCATGTAAAGTAGACCAACATGGAACTGACTAGTTTAATATTATTTTTTTTTATAAATACAGAAATAACTCCTGTATAAAATGGGGCTAATAATTCTCCTGCCTGTCGTGTAGGGGCTGTAGAGTTTCCTGAGATCTTTAGAGAGCAGTTGAGAAATGTAAGTTATCATTGCTGGATTTCCTCTTCCTGTACAGACACAGCATTTGGCTGACGTGCTGTGAAATGTGTACCAGTTATCAACATGTTTTCAGTTTCAAGGGTCATTCAAAAATTCCTTTTCTCAGCTGTTCTGGTGGAAAAAAAAAATTATAGAGACCATTGACACCAGAAGAATCTGTCATGACAGTGTTTTCTGTGTTTCTGTTTAGAGCTTTTGCAAAGAGGCTACTGAAATATTAATAGCTTTCCGCTTTGTGAGCCATCACATTGCGGTAGTGCGGTCTGTGTATCCTTTCTATGTTCCCAAAACACATGTGGTTTAGATGCCTTTCATATATTTTAATACAAAGTGGCTGGTTGAGTGGTCCATGTTCTCCCAGAGGAGCCAAAACTCGCTTCATGGATCAGGAAAATAAAGGGCTATAAAGCAATTTACCATTCAGGCTATTGTGGAGGAGAGTGATTTAAAATGTTGTAGTGGCTTGAAAAAAAAAAAAAAAGCAAAGAAAAACCCAAAGCAGTGATTGAAAGGCTTGAAATGACTGAGTTAATGTGACAACTCTCCTTTCCCTCTGCTGGGTCTATTGCAGAGGTGATCATGCACAGTTCCTGTGTGGCAGAGCTCAGTGGTACCTGTTTGCAGGACTTGCTTTGAAATTAAGAGTGAGAGATCATTTATTTAATAGACAGCATTAAAGAATGAGTTTCTGATGAAGCAAGTTAGGTGTTAAACACTTTTCAGGTGAACCATTTACTTATGTAATTATCTCTCATTTACATTATAATAAATGTTTCTCCAGGGAATTTAGCCAATCATGAAATGCAATTAATTTTCAAATGTTCTTCAGCAACAATTGACACTCCAGAGACTGAAATCCCCATTCACTGTGTACGTTTTTAAACTGTACTGCTAAAGGGAAGCTGTTTCAGCTCTGTTGATCACACAGTTGTTAAATTTTAGGCTTTTTAACAGCGTTTCATACATGCCTATTGCTACAAGTCTGGATTGCTGGGCTCGATACCCGGGTTGAGGGGTACCGGTTGATACCCCACCGGTTGAGGTGGGGTACCTCGGTACCTACCACCGAGGAGGTTTGGGATGCTGTTCTTCAAATTAAGCCCAGAACTCACTTCAGTGACGTTGGAGAAGTTTAAGTGCTCTTGCTTTCTGTTTCCGACTCCCATTGTTGTATGAGACTGGCCGGGACACCTAGCCAGCTCTTTTGCAGTTTCTCCATGTGTAAAATGGGAGCAACATAAAGATCATGTCTCTGAGGTGTACGTGGAGATGTATGGAAGAGTCTGGTTGGTGACTCTGGAGTATTTCCAGACAGCAGACTAAGTATCATGCTGCTTAAGTTTACTTAATTCACTTTCTAACCTAAATGTCGTTACAGTCACTTTTGTTCTAAGTCTTATTAGCGCGCTGATAAGATAAAATAATCTGTGAAATTCCACCTTTTACAACTGTTCTTGGTCCAACAGCTTAGAAAGCTTTTCAAGAATGGATTAATTTTACTGTGGCGTTCAGTTTTCAGAGGAATTGGTGCTGTGGTTGGAGCGGGGATCTCCGTTTGAGTGGAGCCGGCTTTTAAAAAGTGAAAAGGAACAAAGTGATTTGTTAGCCCTTACCTACTGCAAACAGACCCGTTTCTGCAGCTGGCTCTGCTTTTTCTGATGTTAAACCTTGGGCCCCAATGCAGATACTGTTCCGGCCGTGCTGGGTTGAAGGGGGACGGATGGGCTGGGGTTGCAAAGGGCTCACAGCGACTGTGGAGCCTCTCCAGCCCTGAGCATTCGCCGATCTGAAGCAGTGGAACCTGCACACCTCGTGTATTTGGAGGCTGAAGAGGAGGAAGAGCTTTTATCCTTCTATGCTTGCGAAATCCAATGTCGGAAAGCTCCTGCCAGTGATATTTTCTCTTCATAGCAAACAAATAAAACCACTTTGGTTGAATTTGTGCATTTTCCTGAGGCTTTCTCTTCAGCCAGGGCTAAAGAGGAAAGGAGGCTTTATTTACAGATGTTGCTTTCGGAATGAATCTGGCATGATATTATCTGTAAATACATCTTTGGGCATTAGACATCTTTCCATTTATTTAGAAACACCATAGAAAGATTGTCTGATACGGGAATGGATACTTGATGAGTTCTTCTACTCCGTTTTGTTGCCTCACAATACATATGCTGTTTGAAATGAGTCTGTATCTGCTGTCGGATCGTCCTGTTGCTTCCAGGAGAACACTAGCATTTTGAGTTTGACTGACAAATTTTATTCCTCTCTGTTTAAACTGACCTCTAAACATAAAAGAACAGAATGTGACTTCTTGTGGGAGACAGTTGCCCAGTGGCTGCTTGCTCTGGGCTGTCTGCGATGTTTTCGGAGGTGTCTCTGAGACCCAGCCCAGTGAGATTTGGGTCTGAACTCCTTGAACTGTTCACATGTTCCCTATAAATACAGGGCACATAGTGGGTTTGGGGCAGCGTGGATTTTGTAAGCACCTACACACAGATCACAGTCAGATCATTATGTTGATCTAAACCATTTTGTAATCCTCTACAATCTGGGTTTAGAGAGTGTTATTAGTGTCACAAATAAAAGCTTGTGACTTCTTTAGTTCTCAGGATAAAAGAAGACACGTACTTCCAGAGAATTACGTATTAAAAATAAAGTAACATAAACATGCAGGAATTCGAGGGTAGTTACCCCAGTTCTCAAGACCAAGTCCTGAATTCACAAGATTGCAAGAGAGAAATTGATTCACTTTAATTTCATAGTCGACTGTGTACTGAAGGAGCTGAGTTAAACCAGGAGGATGAGGCATGAAGGAGTCTTTTAAAAAAACTTTCTCTCAGTAACTTGAAGCTTTAAACATGGCTACAAGGAAATGTACTTTTTTTTTTTTAACTGAACATATAAGAAGGAAACCCCTTTTTGCCCAGATAGATCTCAGATTTAGAGATAGAAATGGATAAAAAGGTACTTAAGAGTTATGTTTTCCCTCAAACTCTTTTCTAAGCTCGTGAAAAGCCTCTTCTTCATCAAACTGATACCGAAAGGCACGATAGAAAGTGATTTCAGCTGTCGTTAGCATTGATGTTTGTGGCCTTGTAACTGAGATCTTCCCCTTACAGACAGCCAGCAGCTCCCAGCCTCTGTTACTGAGAGGGAAAGCAGGGGAGGGAGTGGGAAAGACGGCGGGCATCGAGTGATGGATGTGGTTGGGGTTGGCCTGGGCTCTGCGGGGTGGTTGGATATTGGCTCTGACCAGCGTCCCAGCCCTAATCTCCCGCTGTTGGGTTTCCTCCTGCAGTTACCTGAAGGAGTTCCGCACGGAGCAGTGCCCTCTTTTCGTGCAGCACAAGTGCACTCAGCACCGGCCCTACACTTGCTTCCACTGGCACTTTGTCAACCAGCGTCGTCGCAGATCTATCCGCCGCCGGGACGGTACCTTTAACTACAGCCCCGACATTTACTGTACCAAGTATGACGAGACCACAGGAATCTGCCCAGAAGGAGATGAGTAAGTAAAGGATGCACCCTGCTTTTCAGGCATTAGGCTTTTGGGATCGGTCCAGGTGATGATTCCAGCCAGTTCTTGTAGAGATGAGGCAAGTCAGCAGTAAAGCAGCTTTGGAACATACAGAACATGAGAACAGATGTCAAATCTGTAATAGCAGCCTGCGTGCTCCAGGCCTGCGGCGGGGATGATACTGAGGGTGGTTTAGAGGAATTCAGCTCTTGCATCGTTCACTGTCCTCATGAGCCTTAGCATCTTCAGCAAAGCTGAGGTGAGAAAAACAGCTCACTGGACGAGGAAAGACTGTTCCTGTAAGTCCCTGACTGTCAAATAATAGGTCTTGCTCACTAGCAGGGTTGCTAAGTTTTTAACAGATTGCTGAAAGAGGAGGAGCTTTGTCCTCTGGTCTGCCCCCTGAATTACCTGTTCCCAGCTTTTTGAACCATACTGGTTACTTACCAGTTGCCAGTCTTCCTGAACTTTTAAGAAGCCAGCAGGGAAAGACGGGTACCCAGAATAAGGCAACATGAGGAAGAGTTTGTTTTATTGGGACTTCTCTCCATGTGACTGCAGTAAGTTTAACTGGAGCAGAGATGGATTTGGCAGACCCCAGCAATTATAGGGTTAAACCAGTAATAGAACTTCTGCCCTGACAGATATGGAAGAATAAATAGTGTAGCCAAACTGTGGTCAAACATAAGGACTGTTTTATATAGAGATGCTATAGAAAGATGGAATTTCAATTCCCTTTCATGGTGCCAGTGTAAACACACAGAAAAATGCTATTTATCGGAAAAGAATACTTTTTTTACCCAATCAAGTAAAGATCTTGTGACTACAGTAGAATGGAATAGTCCCTCAGCCTGAAGCCTCAGCTTTGATACTTTCTTCCGTGTTAAAAGAGAACTGGAAGGGACTGGAAATAGGATATTTGAGGGCTTTCACTTCCAGATTACTGGTTTGTATCTGGCTCAGACTCAGTGAATGAAAACTGTTGCCATCTCAGAACTCTTTGCTGATTTGTACTTTTAGCTTGATGTTGTAATATCTAAACTTTACCTATTCCATCTCGTTCTTTTTTTATTTCTCAGTGTAGATTGTTCTTTTTCAGTTTAAGAGAGGAAACAAAACATAAATTAAAGTAGTAGTGTTGTAATCCTCCTTTCTTGTCCCGTGCTCTGCATGAAGGATGCATCTGGCTATAGATAGACTCTCACAGCCCTGTAGGAGTGCATCAGCAGGAAACAGTAAAAGCACAAAGTCTAGATGGGCTGCTGAGGAAATAGTGTGTGCCATGTGATGTCCCCTCAATCATGGGTAGGATATCAGAATGCCTTGACAGTGTCCTTGCTCTTTTCCAGATCCCTGGCAGTCACTAGACTAGAATAATAAGCTGCTGCTGGCTTAATAATCCAGTTGTCTTTTGGGGAGGGAAACTATTATATACTGTGTAGTGACAGGTTTAGGGGTTCTGTGTAGCTTTGGAAGGTGCAGCACAAGAGAAGGGGCAGAGTTAGCAAAGGTGGTGTCAGCTGCAGCATCCTGTGTCGGCAGTATGTCTGCTGGTAGTGGTGAGTCCACCAGCTGTGTGACTAAACTTGGACTGTTCTTCCCCTCCTTCTGTACCTCAGGTGCCCCTTCTTGCACAGAACTACTGGAGACACAGAGAGGAGGTATCACTTGCGCTACTACAAAACTGGAATCTGCATTCATGAGACAGACTCCAAGGGAAACTGCACCAAGAATGGAGTCCACTGTGCGTTCGCTCATGGGCCCCATGACCTGCGCTCTCCGGTGTATGACATCAGGTTGGTAGAGGTCGAGGCCCTGTGTGAAAAGGGTAGTTTCTGTACCTAAATGGAAAGTCAGATGATTGAAGGACAGTACTGCTTTGGTGTGAAACGCTTAGTGTTAGAGTGATGGTGATGTATCCCTTCCCAGTAAGGTAAAATCTCTAGGGAGGATACTCAAAATGGAGGAGGCGCCAACACTTTAAACTAGTTGTGCTGTGGTTTGGAGTCTGACTGGGGGGGGATGTGTGTCCAAATAATGCATCTGGAATTCCCAGGGAATGAAGAACATGAATTGCAGTTGCTGTTTGACTGAAGAGGTTGTGACAAAAAAATGCATGAATGAAATGCACCCACTTATGAATTGTTACTGTGGTCCAATATGTCAGTTTTTATACGCATTTATTTGTCTCTTCATCTGCTCAGTCTGTCTGTTCATTTAACTCTGTCCACGAAGGGAGCTTCAGGCAATGGAGGCTTTGCAGAATGGTCAGACCACATCAGAAGGTGGCATCGAGGGTCAGTCTGCGGTCGCTGCTAGCCACGCTATGATAGAGAAAATACTCAGTGAGGAGCCAAGGTGGCAAGGTGAGCGTCACTTAGGGTCGGGGGTGCTGGGGAAGTATGGTGTTGGTGAAGTCAAAAACTTCTGTGTAGTGAATGCAGGTCATGGTCATCTCCCACTCACTGGTTGCTTCTTTTGCAGATACAACATACGTGTTGGGAAATTACAAGACGGAGCAATGTAAGAAACCCCCCCGTCTCTGTCGCCAGGGTTATGCCTGTCCCTACTACCACAATAGCAAAGACAGAAGAAGAAGCCCAAGAAAACACAAATACAGGTACTGTAGTCCTAGATATTCTATTTCCCAGCTGAGTGCTGAGGTCTAGTAGAAGTCTGTAATTGAAGGATCTAGCATTTTGTCCACTAGATAGGTTTTTAGTGTGTCTCCAAGGCCTGTACTGACAGGTGTGATGGACTGTTATTTCTGCTTAGGAGACAGAGTAACAAATAAACAAGGAGTTTTTCTGTATATAGGAACCAGTATAACAAATGACTGTTGCTAAATCATGTTACAACTCTGGTTTTATGGCAAGCAGAAACTGTGTCTGGCTTCCACTTACCATATAAACTCCTGCTTTAGAAAGTGGTGCAAGCAAAAGAAAAGAAAAGTGAGTTTTAATCCCCATCTAGAAACAAACTCACAAAGCAGTGTTTTCATGGTAAAGGATTCGGAATCATCAAGCTGCTTGTTGTGTGTGCCTGGTGATGGGGATCGTGGGGCACGGTGTGACCAGTACTGTAGCTGGACATGCATTCCTAACCAGCTGCTAAAGACTCTGCTTTTGAGGCACCAGGGTGTTCTCGTCACTCAGCTGTCGCTGGATTTTTCAGCATGCTGCGTCTCCCTCGACGCATTTCATCCAAGTTATAGGCCCTCATTTCCTCCAACACAACAGAGCTTTTGTTGTGGTCTCAGTGGGGCTTTTCCTTAGTTCCTTTTTGAAAAATGTAAGAGCAGACCAGAAAGCCACGAGAGAAAATACCAAGGATGTTCTCACTTCCCTTCCCCACCCCCAACATTCACAGAAATTTTGGAATCGGCACTGAAATCCTGTAATAATAATAAAATAAAAAAAACCAACAAAAAACCAAACCAAAGGAACATTACCCCAGAATTTCAGGAGAAACAGAAACACTAAGGCAGTCTTCGGGCAGCAGCCGTGTGCTTTTTGCCTGGGTCCTTTGGGAAGGGAAGAGTCGAAAGCTGCTCCCCTCCTGATCTCCACTGATTTCTGTGTTGCTTTCCCCACCCCCAGCTGATGTGGCTGCCTTTCATGCAGGCTCTGCTGCTGCTATCTGCTTCCCTCTGCTGTTGTGTGAGGGAATGGTTAAGAGCATAAAGAGCAGGGGAAGTAGGTCACCACAAAAATCCAGACCTGGGAAAAAGAACTGTTCCTGGCTGGGAGAAATAAAATGGACTTGCCTTTTCCCCAGTGACCTGACTCAGCTTCTTTTCCACGTGGCCATATTATAACCCTGGAAACATACCACTGTAAGGGTATTATGTCTTTTAGGATTAGCCAATTAACTTATTAACTTTCTGTGAATGTACAGTTCCAAAACAGAAACCAGACCCAACATCTCTGACACTAATCACATCAGCTGCTAGTATTGTTGGTTCAGGTTGGATTCAGTTTCAGACGGAGAGCTAAGCCATGCTTCTTTCCTTGGGAAACTGGAAAGGGGGAAGATGATGTGATAGCAGCGGGGTAGGGGGGGTGGGGGAGCAGCAGCCAGCCAAACAGATTGTACAAGCAGAGGGTGGACAGCCAAACCTGCCTCCTGAGTGAGAAAACAAAGTTCAAAGGACGTTTCTCCTGCTACCTTTTTTACACAGATCTTCGCCGTGTCCCAGTGTGAAACATGGAGATGAGTGGGGAGATCCCAGTAAGTGTGAAAATGGAGACTCATGCCAATACTGCCACACTCGCACAGAACAGCAGTTCCATCCAGAGGTACAGTAACCTGCTCACTTGGTTTGGTAGCTGCCTAGAGGAGCAAAAGCCTTCCAGTCTCACAGAGTAAATTCGTGTGCCAGCTGGGAGGGCTGCTTGCAGCGTGGAGCTGGGATGCAGAGAAACTGCATGTTGGAAGCAAGCTGAAATTCAGCTGCTTGACAGGGGTACCTTTTCATTAGCTAGGCCACATGGGAGGAGGTAAGAAAAGTAAGGGGAAACTCCAGTGTAAGTGCAGTCTCATGTATGGGGGTCCTTTTGAAAGCATGATGTGGGTTTACAGGTGAGCATCCGGCACCTGGTTCCTTGAGGAAAAAATCTTGATTGATGATGATCGCTCTAAACCATAGACACCCATGAACTGGGGCTAAAAGCCACAAGGCTCTTAGTTGAGAGCCAAGAGAATTCCAATATCCTTACAAAAAATGTAATTAAGACCTTGTCCTAGTCTGCTTCATGTTACAGTGTTGAAAAGCTTTGTTGGGCCTGTATCGGCAAAGTAACCATTGTCACCGCCTGTCAAACTGGGGGGAAGGGGAATAATCCATTTCCTACAATCATTGTCAACGGTTTGTTATTTTCCTTGCAAATGTGTGGCTGCAGCTTTCTGTGCTTTCATCTGTCACCTCTTTTTCCTACCTTTTACCATTTGTAATATCCGTGGAGCTTCCAGTGAGACTGAGGGACTTTATGGCGAATGGTGACCTTTGGGTGAGCTGATGTGTGATGGGTTGGTCTTTGGGTGAGCTTAGCTGTGATGGGCATATTCTGGTGTTTCCATAACTAGGGTGGGTTTTCCTTTCTTTGAAGCAAAGCAGTTAAATGGTCACCCTGAGCTCTGCTGGCCTCTGCGCCTTTTATCCATGTTCCTATCTTGCTGCCGAGTCTCTCTGAAGAACTTTTGTACCTGAGCTGCTGGTCACTGTTTTTTCCCGTTCATGTCTGGTTTTTTTTTTTGTTTTGTTTTTTTTCCCCATTCTTAGATCTACAAATCCACCAAGTGCAATGATATGCAGCAGTCTGGCAGCTGTCCCCGAGGACCCTTCTGTGCCTTTGCACATGTAGAACGTACGTGGGCTGCTTCTCTTGTCTTTCATGGATATTTGAGCTATGGAGAGCTTCTGACCAGAATAGATCATTTAAAATATAGGGCCATTAAGCTAGAGCTTCTGTGAAGTATTTTTCAAAACCAAAAGTATTAACTTTGATAATTCCTATAAAACTATGCTAGCGTGGAAGGTGTTGGCAGAGCTGAAGGCAGTAGGAGTCTGTAGGACTCAGCCCTCGGTTCTCCCTGCACTGTCTCTTGAAGCATCTCCCTGTGTTCCCTCTCGCTCGCTCAGTTCCCTGTATCTCACTTTGGGAGGACAGGAACAGAGGGAGCTGCTTCTCTTATGTACATGGATGAACTGTACCTAGCTACGTTGTAAAATGTTGTATTTTAAAAAGCTGAGGATAAACTTGCTGTTTATAGCTAATTTATTGATCTGTTTTAAAAATCAAATACTATTTTACTATTTATGAAGTTTTGCTTAGAGATTAAGTCTTCAAGTCAGGCTGGAGAAAAAAAAATGCAGCTTTTTTTTGGTCTGCTTTCCTTCAAATCCTCTTTTCTCAATAGCTCCCTGATTTATAGGGCATTATTTCAATCCTCAGTTTCATCATCTGTAAACCAGTGATGCTGTTTTGGTTGTGGGAGTTCTATATTCAGGTGGGTACTAACATCCATAGATAAATGGTTGGCTCCTGGTCCTATGGCTCCTACTCACTTTCTGCACTCCAGTCTCGCTGATGGATTTGCAGCAATTAGAGCAGGTTACTCAGAAGTCAATAGCTTGGCTCTGATACTGACTCACGACTTGGCTTTGAGCAAATCTCTTTGTTATTTGATTATCCTTTGTAAATGGTGGAATTAGTAATTGCCGCCTTTGTCAAGGAACGGTGAGAGTAAATTCCCTACAGGTTATGCAGTTCCTTTTATAGGAAGCCTTGTCGACAAGCAGTAATTATAGCTGGAGCTGTGGGCTGTAATGGCCCAAAACACAGCAGCGCAACTCCACAGTATGATCCAGGAAGCTTAAGAGAGAATGAAATCTTGATAAAGAAACAGTGTTTAGCAAACTCCCTTGCGTATAACATAGTATTTTTGCTTAGGAGATGCTTTATTCCTAACAAGATTACTGCACTTGATACTATACTACTTTAAATCCAGAGTAAACTGGCTATTCTGTGGCACATGATTATTTTTTGTGCTGTCTTATGGAATTGTATCTCTTGGTACTTTCTTAGCAAGGTGAACACTGAGAGCCTAATTCAATTAAAATAATAGGCCTCCATTTATTGTATTTGCTCTTAGCATGAGTTTTGCTGATTATTAGCAAGAAACGTGTTGAAACCAGTAGTTTAAAGATAATGTGATACAGACATAGTGTCGGTTATATATATTTTTTGTACAGATGCTAAGTAGTGTAAATACTAGAAGTCTACAGCATCTCTACTTTACCTTCCAAACCAATGACACTTTCTTTTTGTGGATGCCTTTTTATGTATGTTACTCTTTTTTTGGGTAATGTTTTGTACTAAGTGCAGATGGAAGCTTATCTTCCTCAGCTAATTATAATGCACCCATCAACTTTGTGCCTAGCAATGAAGAAAGCTTTGGTTAGTTCAAGACAGCTGAATGCATAACACATAATTCATGCAGGGAAGATAATTTTGGACCAGCTTTAATGGACTAAAGAGCAGCACAGTGTACAAGTGATGACAGTAATAATGTAAGGAATATTAGATAAGCAGTAGCCATTTGCTAGATAGGATTTCTCCTTGCTTCTGTACTTATAAGTAGATGCTTGTGGAATATTTCTTCTTTCAAGAATATCTAGGAATTCTTGTTTTTAAACATCTTGTGCTCCATTGCAGTAATGTTCAATGGGCTTTTATTTTTTCCAGAGCCTGCACTCAATGAAGATTTACAGCAATCCTCGACTGTGTCCAGCCCGACACAGGCAGGGCCCGTGATGTACATGCCGTCAGCGGCTGGCGATTCCGTTCCTGTCAGCCCTTCCAGTCCACATGCCCCAGACCTTAGCAATGTATGTATCACTGCGGGAAAGCCTTCTACATATTTTATAAATCTGGGTTTCTCTGAGTCTCCGTACTTCTTTCTCCCAAGAAGAGAAGTCTTAAGAATCCAAAAGCCCAAAGGATATGGCATTTTTCTTTTGGATTTCAGCTCTGTGCTTTTTAGAGAGATCTATTTGTTTGGAACATACAATTCAGTGGCTTTAGTATTGTCCTCTCGCCTATAAAATTTCTAAGCCTTCCTTTCTGTGCAGTTTGTTGATGTATTTTCAGGAAAGTGGAATACATCCGCACATGAAGTCCAACTCCTTCCTGTCTGGAGGTACATATTGGGCTTAGTTTCCAAGTACTCTAATTAAAGGCTGTGAGCCAATAACGTTAAAGTACGTAACCACAATCGAGTTTGTTTACATATGTAATCTCAGAGGCTTAACCTGTGCATATTGTGTGTTGCATTATAGGATATCCTCAATTCCCTCCCTCTCCTGCTTCTGGAGATAGCTAAACTGTGTACTATGTTTAAGGAATGCCCCAATTTGTTGGTAGTTCTTCATTTTAGTTGTGCATACAAGAAGGGAGATGCTGACCAGATACACACAGACAGATAAGAAGCCCACGTAATGCTAGACCACTTCATTTTTCCTGAGATTTTTTTTGTTTGTTAAGTCTTTCCTGTTTGCAGTACTGCTGATAAGGTGTGTAACCTTTTCAAATGGTTGGTTGAGGTTTTGCAAAGGTAAAATGACATGAGTTTAACTCATTTGAAACTGGTCAGGAAGAGGTGAACTCATTTAGGACCTCTGTTTTATTTTATTCCCCTTCTTTGAAAAGAGAAGCTGATAGTTTGATTTTATTAGTGCCAAAGCCAACCTAACAGTTCATAGTTCTCCTGAATTTGATTGCAGCTAGAATTCCAAACAGATCTTGAAAAGTCTGAACAGAATATTTTCTCTCACTAAATAACACTGTGGAAAGCCATAAAAAACAAACCCCCTTCATCTTAGGGATGTATCATCTAAATTTTCTGAAAACTACAATGAAATGGAAGATATCTTCCTTTTAATAGACTGTTTAGGTCTTTTTTTATCTCAAGCTCTTAGTCTTTTAAACAGTCTTTACTAATCCTTGGATACGTGCCAAACGGCAACACATGTCTTTCTGTGACTTCATCACTCCACAGGGCATCTGCATGTAGCTTGCAAACAAATATGGCTTTGCTGGTGATCATTTTACATGATGAATTAATCAGAGAAAAAGGTCCCTCTAGCAGCCAGCCTCACGTGGCCTGTTCTGTTTTGTATTTGTACTGTAGGTGTGGAATAAATCAGGAACTCTGCCAACTAGCCCCACCTCCACCACAGTGAGTAGTATCTTTGCGACTGCAGGGAAGCATGGACAGCAGAATGTCTGTATAAAAATAAAATCAAAACATTGTAGGATGCTCCTTCTTCCTAATGCCAGCCCAGACTGTGCCACATCAGAATCTGTGGTAGCAGGAGCTGTCTAAATGTTGTGTGAAGCAGAGTCACGCTTGCCAGTGCAGGCAAATAATTTCTCAGTCTCAGAGAAATGGGATCTCTGCATTGATTCCTGTTGGTGTTTTCTCTAATACTCGTCTTAATATCCTTTGCTGCTGTCTGTGGCTTCATCTACAGTGCAAAACTAGCCTTGTTGCATGTGGTTGTGATCCCTGGTTATAGTCCAAAGAATGGAATTGTTGGAAATCCTTGGATTTTTTTTTTTTAATGCAGTTGTTGATATTTGGCTTGTACCTGCATTAAATCTTTCAGATTTCCAACTAGAAAGCAGAAGATAGAGTATTACACGTAGCTCAGATATGGTTGTTCTGACTGCCATAGCATGTTTCTAGGTTTCACACTGTTACTCAGAGTGCAGACAGGATCCCCTGTAGCTTAAGGAAAGCAAAAAGAGTTTTGGACAGCTTTGGAAACTTGACCAGTTGTATCTGAGGCCTCAGAGTAAACATCACTAGATCTGTAGGTTGGTTTTTATAAGACTGCACTCCAGTACAAAGTAATGACAATAAAACCATAATTGTGGGACTGTGTCTATCTAGTATCTACTGGAACTTTTTCCTGGTTTTTAATTACTGTTTGCCAGAAGCTTGTATGCTTGTGGTGACTGTCAGTATAATCGATGCACAGTGAAGTGAATGAGCTCTTCTGTGGGATGCCTCTCCTCTTCAAGTTGTTGCTGCTGGCTGTACTTTCCTGACACTTGTTCCTTCTATTAGATTCTTTGTAGGAACAGCAGTCTCGGAAGCCCATCTAATATATGTGGGTCTCCTCCTGGCGCCATTGGAAAGCCACACAGCTTGGAGACCATTGGTTTTCCTCCAGACTCAGTAACAGCAGCTGGCAGCTACAAGAAAGCACCGGGGTTTGAGCGAGAAGATCAGGTGGGGGCCGAGTATTTGAAGAGTTTCAAATGCCAGGTTAGTAGGGAATATTGGCTGGAAGAGTTGGGGGGGATGAGGAAGAATGAGAAATTGTCCAGTCTAGTTTGAATGTATTTTTATTTTTCATGGAACAAAAATGAGAAAGCACTGTTCTCATTAGCAGTTCTCAGATCTTTGCTGTTGCTTTCAACCTCCCTTCCAGTCTCTTCCATCTTACATCTGTTCTTGTCTGCCCGGCTGCCATCACACACTCGGTTTGTAGAAGTCAAGCCGCTGCTTGTTTTCCTAATCCCACACAACTTCTGTCCTATGTTGACCCTGAGTAGCTTCCCACATATCACTTCTTGCTCTTTCTTTTTCCATATTCAGATCCTTGCCAAGAGTTGCTGTTTCTCTTGCTGTATTGTCTCATGGAAACTCATTCCTCCTTCTCTGTTATCACTCTGAACTCTTACCTTGATCTCCCTGACTTGGTTTGTCTTCTGTTTTCACCATTTGTTTCTTGGGTGTGTTAAAAACATCACGTTGATTGTGTCTTCTCTGGCTGTATCATTCTGATCCTTGACTCTCTCCTGTGGCTTCTGTATTAGATTTTTAATTCCTCATTCTCATTTGAAGAACCCTCTGCAATCTTATGCAACCTGTATGTCTAATGACATTCCCTCTTACATCTTTTGGATGTCCCAGTGTTGCCTTGCTGCTTTCCCAGTGTTCTCCTTCTTCGTCGTGCCTTATTCAGATGCTTCCTAAGCCTAGAACAGTCTCTTCCATCTCTTGTGCCACACATGAGCTTTTCCACAGTCAACTTCTTATTGTGAATTTCCTTTCTTGATGTTACAATTAATATTTTCTCTGCACCATCCCTTCCAAATCAGCTGAGTCTAACCCAGAGCTTGGGGCTCATTTTTTATTCCTCACTGGATTTGTAAATGTAATAGAACAACATCTTGATTTAAAGGAAGGAATAGCTATTTTTATGGAGAGGTGCCTGAAAAAATATTTCCTACAAGTTCTTTTTAATAAAAACATATATAAAAAGGAATGAAAATACCTGGTTTACATTGCTTGAAAACAGAGGTGACAAGAAATGTAGCTTTCAGCCTTTTCAAACATTTAGACTCTTGTCTGTAGTATTAAAGAAGCTAGATGTAATAAGCTTATATTGCTGCGTTAGTGTTGCACTGCTGTGAGAAAACAGTGGAAATATCCCGTCCAGACAAGATCTTGCATAAAGTAGTTGGATTTAGAAGCAGACTCTGTGGGTTTTGTTTTATTTATTTTTACAACTTTGGGAAAATATGACCAAACTTTGCAGTAGGACCAGTCTCAAACACTGTTTAGTCTAATTAAAATGATTTAGTGACAAATGCAGATTAAGCTATATGCATGCATGCTTTCTTATAAATGCTTCCATTGTCTTGCTTAACGTGGATGTGCCTTAGGAAATTGCAAATTGATGCAACACGTCTTTGGGGGTAAAGAGCAGACCATGCTGTGATCCTGGCTCTTCTTGCGGGCACAGCAGCTTGTAGCAGTTGTTTAGAAACAAAAGAAAAAACATGTGCTCGTTCTCTATTGCCTCTGCTGCAAAGCAGGAGTGAACCCAAAGCCCAAGGACTGAGAGAACCCCTGTTTCCTGCCAGCAGAGGCAGGGTGCCAGGGAGGCCCTGCTTTGGAGAAAATGGGCAGCAAGCCTAAGCCAAGGAGAAAGGGGATGGAGCATGAATAGGGCTTTTAAAAGGAGGGCCAGATGATGAGCGTTTATGTCTGAAGTCCTGGATGTGCTACAAAGATACTGTATTCAGGTAGCTTCTTACTCATGTGGCTTTAATTAAGCAAGAACCTGTGTTAAATAACATAGCATAAATAGCTGTTAAGATATGGATGGAAGTAATCACAGTTGCCGTATGCTAGGCTTCTACAGGCAAAATTAGGTGTCTCATAAGTGTCCTGATTTAATTTTCTTTTAATCTATAATTACTTACCTTTTAAAATCCTCTGTAATTCCCTTTGGTTGCAATAGACACCAGAGGTTCCCATATACCCTGTAAATTAGTCCAATAATTAGGCATTTAACTTGGTTCACTCATATTTGGAAACTTAAGAGACGCTCTGGCTCAGCTCTGCAATTCGCTTGTCATTTTTCCTCTGTAGAGTTCACACAAATGGTTTCTATCTTATTAGAATGAAAAATGCACCTTCTGTGTTAATAGGTTCCACATAGTTTGTGGTAAGGCTGAACCAGCAGTTAAAGTTAAAAATACTTTTCCTGAGTCCCAAAAGATTTAGCAAGCTGGAAAAATGCTGGCTGCACTGGAAGGACTTGAGTGCCACGACCAGGAGGTGTTCCCAGTCCTGACACACAGAACAGTAGGTTTGTTCCATGCTGGTCAGAAAACACTCAGTTTCACTCATAATTTATGCCCCCTGTTTTCTCTCCTGGCTGCAACAGAGTCAGCTGGAGAATTTCAGCCTGCCCTTTGAATTTCTGTCTTGATGTGTGCCCTTTTTAATGTTATTCAGAGCTAAAGGAGACTGGCTTAGTGGTGACAATTGCTTTACTCTATTTTTCACTCGTGTTACATGAATTCCAGTCGGTGAGAATTGGGACTAGCTTAGAAATGTATTCCCTTTTTCTCCTCCTTAAAGGAAAAAAAACCCAAACCCTTCCAGTGAGACTTAGCTGCAGCAGAGCCAGCTCCCTACGTTGGCAGGAAGCCTCTCGGCAGGGGGGACATGGCTGCATATGTGCCTTCACTTTGGCTGCTGACGTGTGTCGATAGCACATCTTGTGTTTGAGTGTGGAACGGGGTAGGGATGTGTTGGATAATCTCACGGGTGTGTTATCAGACACACACAGATGCACTAAACGTACCGCATCTACTGGCACACAAAGGAAAACAAGCCTGCGGTCGGTTCCCTGGTAGTTTTGCTCTATGTAAACGCCCTCTGTGTTGTTCAGGGAAGCGTGAGAGAATGGTACCCACCACAGAAGGATCTTTGCATCCCTATCTCAACTGCCTGTTTGCCGCGCTTTGACCTCCCCATCTGCCCAAAGGCATACAGCTGAGCAGAGAAAATGATTTAATTAAGTAAAACCAAGGGAGGAATTCTTCTGCTGCTCTTTCGCCTGTCTGGTTATGGCATCCCTCTCTAGCAATCGTTTATCTTTTTCATAAGACTGTTTAAGCCAAAAGGTCAAGACGTATCACTTGAGGTCAGTGTGGTGTCTCACGCGCTGCTGTTGGACATCATGCCTGAATCTCTCTTGTAGAGATGGTGACTGCCTGCATTTGTGATTAAAAACGATTGAACGGACTTTATGCCTGGAATATGTCTCTGATTTGGACTGGGGGGGGTTGGAGAGTGAGTAAACAAGCAGCCCTGACTCTCAGCACTTTCTTTGCTCCCTCTCTGTGCCTGGAGGGTGCGATTGATCTGCCTGTGCCCTGTGCATGGGAGGAACAGAGCGAGGCCCCAGAATAGACCGTTACACACTGGCGAGCTCATGAGGCTACTTCCTTCCCAATTCTGGTTATTGTGGTGCAGAACTGACTGATGTTGTGAGGCAAGAGGGTTGATATCCATTAAGGATACAGTGCCGGAAAGTCCTCAAGCAGAAGTTTTAGGCTGGATAGTAGAAGTCTAAATGTATGTTGGCATTCATGCAGTTTTGCAATTCCAGGTGGCCTTGACCTCACTGATGTTTTGTAGCTTTGAGCTCTCTGTATTAATAGATGGGGGAAAGATATTTATTTTTTTAAATCAGTTTTGATGATGTTGCTTTTAAAATTGGTTAGTTATCTGTATTTCACTTTGCAATCCTAGCTGGGAGCTGGAAAAGTTTGAGGGAAAACATAATCTACATACTTTATTTTTCCAAAGCTGAAAAATGTTTACATAATTTAAAAATATAGTATGCCTCCCACCATTTCTGGCCCTTTTCTTAGATACTGGCAGGGCTGATATTTCTAGCAAGGCAAAATAATTCTGTTTTGGTCTTGGTTCTTAAGATGTTTTTTGTGCTAGCAGGGGGCTTTTACACTTGCCTTCACTGCTGCTATTTGTGACAAGTCTTTGCATAACTCTGGGGGTGATGTCTTGGTATACAGAAAGCAAATTACTTGGGATGTTTTCAGTTCGCCGTGCTTTTGCGCTCTCTGAATTCTCTAGTGCCCAGAGTAGGCTGTAAGAGAGGAGGGGAATGTGTTTCTCATGGCCTCTCCAGAGCCATTTTTAATTTTGCTGCTAATCCCTCTGCTTATCTTTTGTTCTGTTTCTTTCCTGCAGCAAGCAAAAATGAAGTCCCACTCACTGGAACACAGGAGCCAGGAGCAACCTTTGTTACAGCCCAAACAGGTACGGTACTGCTATCAGGGCTCTGAACCTAGCTCAGTGCTTACACCAGCACAGACAAGGACACGAGAAATCTCTGGATCCAGACAACTCTGCAGGGAGTAAATGACAGCCCAGACACCATTAGGGATGCTCAGCTTGAGGGATTCCTTTACGAAGATGAGATGACTTGCTGGAGGTGTTATTTGAGAATGGCTAGACCTGTGTGAATTCAGGATAGATTCATAGGCCTGGACCGTGCTGGAGAGAGCCTCCAAATTACAAAAAATTGAGCTGGAATGGATCTCTGGAGTCATCTAAGTTCAAGGATTCAGCAAAGAGAATTTAATATCGGGTTCTAAGTCATGTGCTGAGCTAAGTCGGAGTGAGTGATTGTGTGACCCATCACTATGATTGCATGCAACCTGTGGGTCACAGGAGTTAATTCTGGGGCAGCCTGAAGGATGTTTGTGATACTGGGGGGGTGGGGGGAATGGACAGAACAGAGAACAGTCGGCAGAAATTAAAGAAAAGCTGTTAATCTCTCCCCCACCCCCAGCCCAGTAGTAGCACCAGCCATCTGTCAGGTTGGAACCAGGCAGGAACAGGTTTGTTGCTGTTTTTTGGCTCATTCCTGCGTGTTTCTGGAGGGATTCTTCTATAAAGATGTTTTATTTTCTACCTCTTTGCCTCTTAAAACTCTTGTTTCAGGACATACTGGGTATTCTCCCAGTGGGGAGCCCGCTGACATCCAGCATCTCCTCTAGTATCACCTCCAGTCTGGCTGCAACACCGCCAAGCCCTGCCGGCACCAGCAGCATCCCAGGCATGAATGCCAATGCCCTCCCTTTCTACCCAACCAGTGACACCGTTGAGTCTGTCATAGGTAACTTTGCCTTTTTTATTTATGCTAATAGGGCTTCCTCAGACGTGGATCACCAGGTATGAGAATTGGAATAGCATGGGTGTTCCAGTGAACTCCAGTTTCTCGTCTCTGTCAGCGTTGGCAGATTCCTGAGGCTTTTTCTGTGACTGTGACACATCTGATGTTTTCTGCAGGTCATTATGGATGAAATTCACCCACAGGACCAACAGAAGGCCTCTGAGCCACTTACTCAGAATGTCAGATGGTGTAAAGGGCCTTAGTTTTAGGTTTGTCAAAGTGACAAAGAGGTCTTGGAGGAGGCAGGAAATCACAGGGGTGTTTTCCACAGTTACTACCCCTTACATTCTAAATGACAATTTTATAGTGAGGGCTCCCACCAGGTAGATTGTAAGGACTTGCCCTTCACAGAGTGTAGGACAGAAGCTGTAAGAAAACAGAGAGCAGGAGAGTCCAGAGTGGAATCACTGCTCTTAGATAAGTACAGGTTTTTTGGTCACCTGTTTTTCTTTTTTTTTTTTTTAATCCAACGTTTCTGAGGTGATCTCACTAATTTGTTGAAAATAATAATAGAAATGAGTGGGCAGGTGTGGGATGGAATTATATCGATCACGATTAGTGATGAGGCATGTTCAAATAGAGAGAAAACTTGCAGGCATTCATAAGCTTTCTTTATTTTACCTTATCTTTGAACCTCAGAGATGTTTTTCGAGTGTTCCCTTCTACTTATATTTCTTTTGTGAGTGGCTCTTCAGCAAAACAGGAACAAAGCACAAGCCAGACCCAGACATGTCATAAGCCGGTGTTACAGCATATTATGGACAGACTTTAAAGAGCAGTTTGGAGAAGACTTATGGGAACTGCTGTTATTTCAGCAAACGTCTGTTTTCTTATAACATTTGGGAATACTTTTGAGACAAAAAGAAATCGGATCAGGCAAAACCTGAACTGAAAAGCTGCCCATGACACTTCTGCCAAACTGTTTCAGAAGAGCGTTGTGCAGGGCGGAGAGTAGGGCCGTGCAGACTGACAAATAGAGAGCAAAGGCTCCTCTGCATGTAGGCTCTTTGGCCCATCCTATCTCTTGAAGTTGTTGGTCCTTTATAACATAATTGGTACCTCTGTGTCTGGCAGAGTCTGCCTTGGATGACCTGGACCTGAATGAATTCGGAGTGGCTGCCCTGGAGAAGACATTTGACAGCAGCACAGTGCCCCACACGAGTGGCATCATGATAGGTACATGAAAGCAACAGAGCTTTCTTTATCTTCTGCCAAGCAGTGTTGCCCAGTCACCTCAGTGGAGCCAGCCCTACAAAGCTCTAAAACCAGTCCCCGAATTACATTGGTTAAAACGATAATTATAACAAACTGGCAACTGCTGAGCATCTTTGAAGTGAAAGCTTGCCCTTGTTGACTAGCAGAGCTGAGTTCTTGCCATTGGGCCCAGGTGTCTTGGGGATGTTTCTTGAGACTGAATGGGACTTGCTTGATGGTGGTGTGTTGTGGTTTGTTTTTTTTTTCCTGAAGTGTGTAAGAGGACTCTTGAAGGCATCTGATACCTTTTAAAACAGGCCAAAGTATAACGATTTGCATCTTAAGCAGAAAACTCTCCCTAGGAGTAACAGGAAGCTCACTGACCTGGTAATGCTATCCATCTGTCACAGAGTGTCATCAAGGTCTGCTGATTTGATTCCTGTAATGTCTGTCTCATTTTCATACGTGGAGGTAGGCTAAGGCCTCTTCTACCTGTCCAATGAGTGTCCAGGGAAAACTAAAATGTCTCATAACTTTTGGAAGTGGTTGTAGTTTCTGGCCACCCTTGCTGTGTAAAACAGGTTTTTGAACGGGAGCTAACTTTGCTTGTCTGAAGGTTTCCAAGGGGGCTACACTGCCTGGAGTTGTACTGAGGTAGGAGAGGACCTGTGGAAGGAACCCTAAAGAATATCACTTCCACTTCCCTGCCAAAGATAAGAGCCTGGTTGGAGAGTTTGCTGCGCATGTCTGCTGATAACCCTGCTTCTGCTGCCACCCATCTGCAGTGGTTGAGAAATCCACCACACCGCTTTTCCCTCTGTTCATGTCAGGTCTGGGTGGTACCTGGTGATCTTCTAAAAAGGGAGATCAGGAGACAGTGGGGAGCAGGACTGAGATCTCCCTCCATCTGTCTGTGGCTGGCAGAATGACCTTTGCATAAGGGAAGTGTGATGTCTTTTGAGGTTGGGTTTTTGTTTATTTGGGTTTTTTATTACTGATAGATCCAGGCACTTAAGTATGTCTGAAATGACTAAAGCTAGTCACTGATTTTTAGTGGTTAAGATCAATGACCTGACCCAGCATGAGCGTCTTCTCACTGCAGGTCGTTTGGAAGTATTAAAGGCAGAAGCATGTGTTTTTAGAGGTGA
This sequence comes from Tringa tobata, assembly GCA_033628505.1. Lineage (NCBI taxonomy): Eukaryota > Metazoa > Chordata > Aves > Charadriiformes > Scolopacidae > Tringa > Tringa tobata. The sequence continues at coordinate 9,270 of JAHREE010149058.1, read as the reverse complement.
ATTTTTCATTGCTAAGTATTTTACCAGATACCAAATTAATCTTCTCTAGACTGATAGGGACTGAACTCTGCTCAGAAAACCTTCTGTTGCTTTGGCTGATGTTAGAGTAGTCTCCGTTGAACTCTGGAGGGTCTTAACCTACGTAGTTCATGGGATGGCAATTTCAGAGCTCCTCTTAAAGGCTGAGAGGGGAATGAAACACGATGAGAATCAGAGGGAATCCCGAGGGGTTTAGGGAGGAGGAAGGGAACCTAATGCCTTCTGCTCTGAACTCCTGCGCTGTGCCCATGCTTCACAGTCATACATAGCCATCCTCTCTGTGTGTTCTTTGTCCAGGTGGGAGTTTGCTGCAAAGTTCTGCTCCTGTAAATATCCCCGGGTCCCTTGGAAGCTCTGCCTCCTTTCACTCTGCCTCTCCTTCTCCACCGGTCAGCCTCTCATCGCATTTCCTTCATCAGCCCCAGGGACACTTAAGCCAATCAGAAAACACGTTCCTGGGGACATCAGCTTCTCATGGATCATTAGGTAAATGCACAGTGTGTGTGTCCCATGTACATGCCTGTCTGTGCCATGTAAGTATTTTCTTTCAAGTTAGCTTTAATTTTAATGTGTTATTTCACTGCTGCCATTTGTATCTTTTCTTCCCATGAGAACAGCAACAGCACTAGAAGCTGCTCTACCAAAAATCAGCTAATACCTTGTGAGCAAGGGAGCATTTCCCTCTGCATCCCACGGATCTGGGCTGAGAAAAAAGGACAGATAGGTTTAAGAGACTCACCCTGATGGTGAATTTCAGGAAAAAGAGCTCTCTCTGCCTTTTCCTACCACCAGTGCTGTGCCAAGACTTCACTTTACATAAAACTCAGAGTTGGGTCCTCAATTTTGCTTAGTTAAGAGAGGGGTTGTAGTTTGCCCTTGGGACTGCTTATAGGTCATACTGGCTTCTGGAAGCTCTAGAGCAGACTTGGGTCATTTTACTTTTTTCTCCTGTTTGACACACTGCTCCCAGTTTTGCAGTATGGACTTTGCAAAAAGTTACAGTGTTCCAGATTTGTCCCCTTTGCTCTTTTTTTCTTTCCCCCTCTTGAGGATCTGTTGCCTGTATGAGGGATTGTGAAGGGAAGAGAAATGGTTTGGAAGCTTCAGCTGTATCAGGCAGAACTGGGAACTGAGGGGCCAACTCTATTTTATTATCCAGGTGCAGGATTACCTTGAGAAAGAAAACTGTTTGATGGGCTCAAGGCTACTACAGTGACACTTGCTCTGCTGATTTCTGTGCTAGTAACAGTAAATGTTCTCTCTATTGATACAGGATGTAAATACTTCTTCAAATTTGAGATACACTTTAATCTTTAATATTCATCTTAAGCTAATAAAATGATTACATGCTTTTGTAATCTGTTTCTGCATGCATTTATCTGTGTAACTGCATCCCTTGTTTGCATAGGCAAAAACCATGCTTCCATGCCTTGCAACTGCTTTTTGTTTGGCTTTAACAACTTTTACAATTATTGTAATAGGAAGAGAGAAATCAGAGGGCATCTCTACTATTAATTAGTATTCATCCCAGTTTCAGTAAGAAAAGGAAAACTTGCTGATAGGGCCTGCTTTTAATTTCAAAAGCAACAAGTTAGGCAGTTATATTTGTCTTGACTGGGTAGTTATACAAATAAAGCAAAAGAAAAATAGGGAATTCACAAATGCATTTAAATAGCTTATTTTTAAGAAAAAAGTTGGATATATTTCTGTAATACAGCAAAACCATTTTTGCTGAGGTTTTGGTAAGATATTTATATAGTAACCTAGCAGTTGGGAATCTAGAATCTGTCTGTTCTGTGTGACTTGCTGAATGAACATGAGTTAGTGTGTGTAGCTGTTGCTTATTTGTATTGCAATTAACTTAAAAATACCTAGTCCTGGGCTGGTTCCCACTGTGCTAGATGCAAAATGTGCAGAGAAGGCATTCCTGACCAAAGGGGCTTGCTACCTCAAATGTGAAATAAGAACAGCAGGTGGAAAGAGGGAGTAAAAAGAAAAGACAAGATAAGCTTGGTCAGCGTTACAGCGGAATTCAGGGTTTGCTGACATTCTGCTTAGGGCTAGCTTCCTGTTCAAGAGATGCGGAGCTTTAAAAATAAAGTGTGAGTGGGGATTCCATTAAAACTTCTTGCTTTCAACTGAGCACACTTCAGAGCAGCTGAAATGGGTCTATGGTAAGTGGCTTGAGCCAGCAAAGATCCCTTACAGCTCTGCTATAAATGACTTGTGAATGCACCAAAGCCCTTAGTGAAGACGAGTTACTATTTTTCGCCTATATTTTTTTTTAACTCTTTGTGTCTTGGCTGGTACTAAATGGGATGTAAGTGGTGCTGGGTGAGCCCTCAGTGAGAGGCCATTGGCTTGCTTGCAGACACCGTCGGTTCGGCTGCTGTAAGATCAGAATTATCAAATACAACTAGATTTAGGAAGGTCCACAGCCAGTGGTGAGCAGCAGTAAATGAAAATGACTCCTACATCAAACTGGTCTCGTCTCCGTGTGTGTAAGAGCCCACATCACTCAGTAGCTCTGTTCCAGTGTGAGCTTTTCCTGCTAGTTCTCCCCTGAGTGCAGAGTGTGGATGCTTATTTTAAGTAAATATATTTTTGCTGTTGAAGGAGTACAAGCCTTGGGAGTGTGTGAAAAATAGCCAACTGGTTTTATACTGCTTTGTCTCGTAAGCCTTGAATTTATTCCTGAAAATAGAAATTATTTGAACAAGCTAAAATAGAGAAGTGGTTAGTTAGTAGTCTCCAGTGCCAGTCACTAGCTTTGTGCCTGAACTCTGCAGGGGATGAAGCTGATATATGTACTGTTGCCTCTACCTGTTTATAAACAGGGTTTTCCAGTTAGTGCTGGTTCTTGCATATGCAAACGGTAACGACGTTGGTGCATTTTAGTCTCACTGTTCGGGAGGTGAGACCAAGCTGAGGAGACAAAACCAGAAGTTTTCTTAGGACGTAGTGTGAGAGGAAGCACCACCTGGGCTGGTTTTTGAACCAATCTGTCACCAGTGCTAACGGCTGTGCTGCACAGGAGGGTGGGAGGGTAGTAAGCAGTTCAGAGGTTCTCGTATGAGAAGGGGGATTCAAGCTAATAGTCAGCTCCGCTCTAAAATTGATGCTTCTAAAAACAGCCTGGTTCAAAGGCTGCCTCCACTCGGTGTCTTGGGTCCTCCCTCTGTCATTAATGATGAGGCCTAATGGTGTGAAACTTCCCCTATAAAGTTCCTCTGTGACAGACTGCTGGGTCCTGGGGATGAAATGAATTCTTAAGATGATCTTTTTCCCTATGTACACGTTTTCGAATCCTGGATTTCACAGGGGTAGGGAGGGAATGGGGAAATTGTCAGCACCTGTGACATAACCCTCTCTATTTCCCCGTGAAACAGGTTTAAATGGGATGAACAGCAGCATATGGGAACACTTTGCTTCGGGGAGTTTTTCGCCCAGTACCTCACCTGCATTTCTGTCAGGTCCAGGTGCTGCGGAGCTGGCACGGCTACGACAAGAACTGGATGAAGCCAACGGCACAATAAAGCAGTGGGAAGAGTCTTGGAAACAAGCCAAACAGGTACTTGGGCAATTCCTGGGAAAGAAGGATTAGGGAGCGTAAAGGAGTAGGAGGGTGTCAGCCTTTCAACAGGAGCTTTCCAGACAGTGAGGTGATGGGAAGAGCTGTGGGTTTTACAAACAGATTCTCTTAAACATTCTTAGTATTCCTTCTGCCTTGGAAAGGGGGGACTGAATCATTGCACTTGATGTGTTGAGATGATGGTTGTGCAAGGCCAGGTGTCACAACGGCTGCACTGAGGTGTTTGACAGTCTTTTAGACCTGGCAATTGCCTTAGATCCATGACAATTTGCTGGTATGTGAAGTTCATCCTCTTAACGGTGTGAGCCAAATACATAGAACCACAGCCCAACCAGATGGGGTAAATGAGCAGCTCTTTAAAGATGTTTTAGAATTTGGGAACAGGGCAGATTGGACAGAGCACGCTCCTGGTGGGAAGTCTATGGAAATGGATAGTTTTGCCAGGAATTCTCTATTGGAGCCTGACCGAGTTTTCCCACTCCTCCTTCTCCCCTCTTTGTTGGAACCTGTAGGCTTGTGATGCTTGGAAAAAGGAGGCAGAGGAAGCAAATGATCGCGCCAACACAGCTAACATGGAATGTGAACTGGCCCGGGAGCAGAGGGAAGCCTTGGAGCTGCAAGTGAAGAAACTACAGGAGGAGCTGGAGAGGATCCACACAGGCCAGGACCCTCAGTTTCTGCGCTCCTTCTCTGACCTGGAAACACTCTCACTCTCTTCACTTTACAACCTTCAGAAACAGCTGCGGGCAAACCTGGAGAAAGTCGATAAGGTGAGTGCCAGGGATTTTCAGAGCAGGGCTTTGCTCTCTCTGCTCCTACAGATTGTGGGTTTTTTCCCTTTTCTTCAATACAGCCAGAAATCAGCAGCCTCTCAAAGCAATTCCATGTGGATGTAGCCAAAAGTGAGCTTTAGCTAGCTTATGGGAAAATACCTACCTCTTCTTTATGTCTAAAACACAGAGTTTAAGTTAATCAAAGCTGCTCTGTTGAACCTAAAGGACATCAGGCTGTGCTGCTTCGCTTTTGCTTGTGAAGATGAGTGGGTGGATGCTGCGGGTCCTTCCCCTGCTGTTCCCCAGACTGCGTGGCACAGGACAGCCCAGCCCCTTTGCTTTGTGACTTGGGTGCTTACGTTTCGCCCTGTCCCCCTCTCTTGCAGGCGGTATTTCAGATGCAGTCAGTGAAATGCCTTAAGTGTCAGGAGGAGAACCGGGTGTTGTTACCGTGCCAACACGCAGTGCTGTGTGAAACGTGCGCCGAGGAGGGCGAGTGCCCCATCTGCCATCCCAACAGGCCCCATTCTCTCCAGTCGTGACCTTCCAAGGACACTTGTTCTAATCATATCGTATAGGACTTTTTAACTTTATACATACGTAGATATATATGTATGTGTACATATATATATGTATGTGTATATATATATATGTATATATGTGTGTGTATGTGCATGTTTGTGTATGTGTATATATATGCACACACACGCACATACACACATAAAACAAAAATTAGTTGCAGAGCACTTTTTAATATTTTACATCCCGTATCTAAACTGCCCCTCACCCGTGCCCCACTAATTCTAACTCTTGAGGAACTTTGAGAGCTGTTTTTAATACAGATCAAAGGGCCATTTGCAAAGAGTCTGTGTTTCTCCTCTTTTCTATTTAGGCGATAACAAATTTTTGACTATTTCCAGAAGGATTTAGAGTGGGCAAGAGGGGCTTCCACGTGCTTTCCAGAGGGAAGAGTTGAGATCACAGGGAGGATCAAGGTGGATTGAAATGACTTGTTGGTGTTTTCAGTCTCCCTTCTCTTTCACTGACCCAGCTTGGTTAAAGCTGTCCTCCCTGATGGAAGCTCTGCTGGGTGCCTGCCTGGTGGGCCTCACGTTGCCGATCTCTGAATGTGCAGGAACTTTGTCTGCCATTTAATCAGCAAAGTTCGCTTTTTAAATTTTTTTTACACTCTTTGTATATTTGTATGAAAAGAAGAAAAGGGGGGAGGGAGGGAAGTATTGGATCTAGACCAAGCCAAGCCCCAAAATTCAGTGACTAATGTTCATTGCTGATACAGCAAACACGTTCCAGGTCTGAGCAGCCTTAGAAGTATTGCTCTTGGGTCAGCTAAAGTTCTTTATGAAAGGAATACAGATACACAGGTTAGTTGTCTCCAGGGACCCCTTTGTCTAGAGACTTTTGACTGTTTCAGACCAGATAAATCATCTTTTAGCCATGGGGACCTGTTTCATAGTCACTGCTGAAATGCATGAAATAATTCCAGGTAGTCAGGCCGCTTTTCTTGAACAGAGTTGATGTTTCCTGTGAGCACCTCCAGGACGGGTTATGGACTGCTGGGTCCAGAAGCCCTCATGCTTCATGATGACGTACACCTGTGGTGACAGAGAAAGTCCAGCGTGACAAAGAAACGCCACCAGCTTAGACCTTACAGTAGCTGAGCTTTCCTGTGACTTTCTTTACCAGTGTGTCCATTGGGTTTTCACATCAGGTGGATTGCAGTAACCTGCTGGGATCTCAACCAAAAGGCCACTCAGTTGATTAAACATTTTTATTTCGCACAGGGAATACTGCCTGTGCCACCCTTCCCTGACCTGGAAAAGCACTGGAACCTCCAGCAGCCCACTGTTGTAGGAAAACTGAATTTTTACCGGAGCCTCTCAGAAAGCTTCATATTTAATGCAAAGACATAATTAGGTTTGCTTCCATAATTCCACCTTTCCTTTACATGGAAGGGGTTAATATGCATTCCCAGATGATCTCTTAAGTGCAGCTCTGTGTAGTTCTTTTTTATGTTTTTCCCATTAACTTGTTTCTGGGTTTTTTGGTAAAAATGCTTTTTTTTTTTTCCATGTGTATTTTATTGTAACTAGCATCAGTTTTTTTAATTTTTTTTTTATGGAGAGACACTGTTGAGTGATTATTGTGGCTATGTTGTTTGGTTATAGCCTTTGAATGTCTGTGCCATGGGGCAGCACATCTGCCTTGGTCTGATCTTAAAGAAAGACCTTTTATTAAAATACGTGAACATTTCTTTTTCTAGGAAAAAAAAAGAAAAAAAAAAAAAAGAAAAAAGTGGGGGGAGGAAGAAGAAGCCCAATTAAGATAAAAATTTACTAAAAAGTTTTTGTAACTAACTTAAATCATAGGAAATAAACTCTTGAATCAGGTCTTTAATATTTATAAGAACCAGAGCTGATCAGCCTGTTTTGGCTATTGGTTTGTAACAGTTTTTGTTAGCGTGGTGGTTTATCTGCTCCGTGGGACTGGCTTCTGGCCAGCCCTCAGTTTTCGGAACTCTCCGGCACCTGGCTACGTTTGACTCCCACAGGGGCTCTTCACTTTGTCTTCTCTTCAGAAGAAACTGGTCCCCGGGTGGCAGCTCTGTCTGTCTGTCTGGGATGTCCATTATCCATATGATGCAGGGCTGTCGGGTTGAGGGGGAAGAGATTTTTGCCCCTAGTTTCCGTGGGGTCGCACTGCTTCGACAGGGGGGCGCAAGGAAAATTCCAGGACAGAGAAAGCACGTTTTTCCCTTTTGAGTAAAACAGTTTCTCTGTTTTAAAACATACACTGAAGGACCAAAGAATTCAAAACTTCCCCTGATTGTGGCCCTTAAACTTTAACTTTCCATTGCCACACTGTGCTCGTGGCAGAAGAGCCTGAAGGAATTAGCACTAGTCCCTTCCCTCGCCCCCATCCCAACGTATCTCAGCGCTCTCTTTGCACAAGCACAGAGACTGTTTCTCGCTTTCCTCTGGTTCTTTAAGAAACACTTTCTAAATTTAGGTTTCTATAAATTTGTTTGCTGCTTTAAAAAAAAAAAATATCTGAAATGTGAATTATTTTCTTAAGCATCAGATGGAAATGAGAACTTGGACCATTTTGTGAGTATTTTGGGGGGCCACTTATGTGACAATTCTGAAGCTGAAGTGAGAGCAGGGGGAAGGGGGGGCGTTTCTGACCCCCTCCAGCAGGAAGGCTGAGCTGCAATCACAGCGCTGCGTTTAAGGCTTAGGAGTCTGGGCTCAGACTGTAAAAAGAGTCTTGTTGAAATAAACCTGGTGCTAATACGTACAGCCCCTGTAATGTACTGTCACACTTCCTTCTGAAGCAGGACCTCACTCTTGCAGGACACAGTGCAGTAACACATCCGACCCAGGAAGGGCTTTTTTGGCCGAGTCATGGCTTCCAAATGAAATTTTGGTCCACAACAAGGCTTCTGGCTGAGCAGCCCAGCTGGCTGCTGCTGAACAGCCGTGAACACGCCTGGGTCCTGCCTCTTCATACAGACTCCTTATTGGATAGTGACATTTTCCTCCCCAAATTTTTGGGAGCGTCGGAAGCGTTGACCTCAGTGACTAGTTGTGCAGGTCGGACGCTTCTGAGCTAATTTCTGGGGGAAGGGAGTCTTAATCGTGGTGTGAAACCACAGTATCTTAAAGGTCAATAAACTTTTACATTATTATGGAAGAACAATATAGAAGCAGATGGCTCAAGCCGCCACTATCCTGGGTAGATAGATACCAAAAAGCGAGGTTAGAGCTGTAGATGAGAGCCAGGAGCTGAAGAATTTTGGCATTGCTTTGGGCTAACAGGACCACTTTTAGATCATCTCTAGCCTTAGCTGCTGTAGCCATGGGCCAGCTGTGGCACAGGAGGGACCGGGGGAAGTCTCAGAGCTGGAGCACAACATTTTCCTTAAGCAGATTTCCCCCTACCCTGGCCCTGAAGGGGAGTCTCTGCAGCTGCTCCCATGCCGAAGGGTTTTATACTTTCCATACATCTCTGAAGCTGAACCTGAGCCACTTGCAAGGCTTGTGCAGCTGAGACCATGAAGAGAAGTCCTTCCCCTGTGAGGAAGCCCGTAACGCTGAATGGACTCAGTAATTCATTGCTGTTCCACCAGCCTCCGAACCTCCTCTCTTTCTCCTTTTCCCCCCACCTGAGAAGGAAGAATATTACCAGTGTTTTCCTCCAGAATTATAATAATCCTTGGAGTGATGGCCAACAGCAAAATAGATGTTACTGATGTAAAACCTAGTATTTTAAAGGTGAAGTATTCCTGCAAACTAGTGACTGCATCGGAGAGATTTCTGGGGCTTCCCCACTCCGTAGCTTCCAATGTTAAAACAAAATAAATACAGTATACGTTTAAAATAATAATAATAATAATAATACACACTGCAGTATTTCTGGTGGCGATTCCTGACCAGTCTCTTCCCCGCTTTCCCCAGGAGGAAGGGCACTGGGCAGAAGCGCCCCTAGTCCGTGTAGAAGTTGGCAGAATGGTGATCGGTGGTGTGTAAAACGTGTTGTTGATTCCATGTATAGAACTGTGATTTCAGCTGTCGTTCTCTCGTACTCTGTAAATATGTGTTTTGGCTGTCGGAAACCTGGTTTAGACTCTTTTCTTGGCAGAGTGAATTTGCATGTGGGGCTGGAAAGAACTCAATCTGTGTCACAGTTTCCAAGGGCAGGATGGATTTTTTTTTTAGAGGACAATAAATTTTTATTTTTTTGCTAAGAAAAAAAAAATAATATAATAAAGCAGTGTGTGTGTGCGTGTGTATGCGTGCCCGGGGTGTATGTGCAGCCCCGTGCCCTGCTCTGGGGCTTGGGGGGGGA
>JAHREE010149056.1:0-10396 GCA_033628505.1 Tringa tobata | reverse complement strand
TCCTCTGGAATGGCGTCTGGCTGTGTCGGTCCGGGGGGGACTGAGATCAAGGCCCCCCCTGAGCTCTGTGTGGTGGGGGCAGGATGGGAGACAGGTCCCGGTGGGGATCGAAACAGGTACACCCTCACACAGGGTCAGTCCTGGGGGGCTCTGGGCAGGTGCTGGCTGCGGGAAGCAAAGGTGGTCTTCCTTTTTGGTGTGTGCTGGCTCATCCCAAACATCCAACAACTACGAGGCTGCCGTGGTTCCCCAAGTACGGGGCACTTCGGAGCCTTGTGCTCACAGGACCCTCTTGGGTCTGAGGGTCTCAAAGCATTGGCAGAGGGTGGATAAAGGTTGTTGTGTCCCAGCTCCGTTGCTGGAGAGACCGAGAACAGGGTGGTCAAGGGAAAAATAACTCGGAGCCAAGAAGAGGTCCCTGGAGTCAAGATGGGATTGTTCCCACAGAAGGCTCCGCTGTCTGCTTTTACCATTAGGGCAGGACTTGCTCTGAAAAGGTGTTTGCTGCCGCGGTTAGAGGAAGGGCAGCGATTGTCCCTGCCTGCTCTGAGGGACCTGGAGCTTTGCTCTGTGTTTTCGGGGCCCAGCAGCCCCGGGGAGGGAGCTGAAGCTGAGCTGGGGGTCTGTACAGACAAACCGCCGGAGCGTCTGTCCCGGCGAGGGCTGGGACACGTTGACAGGATGGGAAGGAGGAGAGAACTCGGTGAGGTCGGCTGACTTTACCACGGCTTCCTGCCCTCTCCTCCGCTACCATAGATGGTCACGTCTGCCGCAGCGAGGGCTGGAAGCGGGGCCCATCCACCACCGGGCTCCAGAGCAGAGATCCAGGCTCCATTTGCGGGATCCCAGCTGGGGCCGGCGGGATAAGCCAAAGGCTGGGAGTGGGATCCCCGGGAGCGTGGCTCTGCTGACATCTAGTGAGGTTGTCTCCTCTGGCTTCACGCTCCCTGTAAACAGGGGAGGCGTTCAAAAACCCTTTGAGGGGTTGATTTTTTTCCCAGCAGCCAGTGGATAGGAGTTGTGTGTCTTCTTGGTGAAGAGGCAGCTCCCCACTGTCCCCCCTCCACTCGGTGCAGCCCCCCCAGCTCTGAGCCCTGGCAGAAGCACACGGAGCCAAGCGCGATCCGCACCGCTGCCCTCCCGTCCTCCTCCCTGCAGAGGAAACAAACAGCTCCCCACAGTCACCAGTGCCATTTGCCAGGTTTTCTGCTTTTCTGGCCTCATTTTCCACCCTGCCAACACCTGATCTGCCTCTTGCAGCGGTCTCCATCATGACTAGGTACTTTAGGATCAATTGACATGATGCAAAATAGAAAATAAGATACAGACTTCTTTTTTTTTCCATGCAGCCAATGACTTATATTTCATGGCATCCTGTAGTGGCCACAGCAGTGAAGGACCAGCCATGAATCCTCTCCATGGGGACATTTAGATTAGATACCAGAAAGAAATTCTTTCCTGTGAGGGTGGTGAGACACTGGAACAGGTTGCCCCAGGGAAGTTGTGGATGTCCCATCCCTGGAAGTGTTCAAGGCCAGGCTGGATGGGGCTTTGAGCAACCTGGTCTGGTGTGAGGTGTCCCTGCCCAGGGCAGGGGGGTTGGAACTGGGTGATCTTTAAGGTCCCTTCCAGCTCTAACCGTTCTATGAGTATGATTCGATGTCCTGTCCCACTGCTGGGAGGGCAAGGGTGGTCCTGGTGGGCACCAGAGGCAGGAGCATCCGAGAGGAGGAAGCGAGACTGGGGAGGGGAACTAGAAATAACCGGTGACTAGGGAGAGGAAGAGCACTGCTCACCAGGGATATCCACACCCAGCCCCAGGCCGGTGTGTTTGCTTCTGGGGTGGGTCCGTTCAGCTGAGCGTGTTCGGTTCCCGAAGGAACAAAGTTCAGGTTCCCGGCAAGGCTGGATCCCAGAAGAGCTGCGTGTTTAGAGGATGACTGTAAAGCAGGTCAGTGCTCTGCAGGGCATCCTGGTGCCCATAAACTGTGCCAGCCTTTGACCGTCACTGTCCTGTCTCCAGGGAAAAGCTCACAGCCTTCCTGTGCTGCTGCCAGGTGGTTGGTACCTCATCCCCCTTTCCTCCAAGTGTTGTGGGGATATTTGCTTCCTTTTTTTTAGCCATGAAAAGGCTAAAATGTCTTTGTGTCCCCTAGACAGCGCCCTTTGGGTTGTTGTAGCTGAAGGAGAGCACTTGTCCCCACTCTGTTGTGGTGTGAGGAGGCCACTTGTCCGAGCTCCAGCCCAGGTCCTTGTGGTGCTCAGCCCCTTCCGACTCCTCTGCAGGGGCTAAAGCTTTCAGAGCTCCTTCAGCCACCTCTGGTTAAGGCAAAGCTCGAGCGCTGGCCTGCACGCAGCATTTCATTTCCCAGCAAAGCAATCTAAAGCTTCGTTCCTAGAAAAAGGGAAATTTTTTTTTAGCTAGTTATTTACTGTTTATTTATTTATTTATTTTGGGTAGCCGGGATCCCGCTTGCTGCCCCATCAGTTTCTGGCCACCTGCTGGCTGCTTACATCCTTGGAAACAGTGGCTTTGCAAAACATTAACTAAAGCCCACCAAAACAGGTCGGTAGCCTTCAGTCTGTATTTGCAGATAAAGTGAGTGACCTGAGCTGGGTGGCACAGACAAGGTGACCCCTGGGGACAGCTGTACCCAGGAGTGCCTCTGCGCAGCTGGCCCTGGGTTAACTCTGCCTTCCCCAGATGGTGGCAGAGCCCAGGCTGGAAGGGGGTCACCGTGCCAGGGAGGTGGACCTGCTCGCCAGGACCTGCTGCCCAGCACCTCCGTCCTGAGCACAGCCCTGCTCTGACGATCCTGCTTCTCCCCTCCGAGATTCCCAAACTGAGCTGATTTCCACCTGGAGCTATTCCCTGATCCAGCCCCCCCTCCCTCAGAGACTGTCAGACACCCCTTTTCGTGGAAGCCCATGCTTGGTTCAGCTCGACGTGTCCGTGAAACCAGCCCTGGGAGATTTCTGCTGCAGCGTGGGGCACACAGGTCCCTCCATCCCAGTGGCAAAGGGAAAACTGTCCCCACCAGCAGTCTTTTGAAAGTTTCTTAAGTCTCTTCCTGCTGTGAGAGAAACCCGGGGCTCTTTGCCCTTTCCCTGGAGATAAGGAGGGGGGTTATTCCTCGCCCTCTGCAAGGAGCAACTTTTCACACTTCCACTTATCCCCCGTAGGGTAAACAGACACAGCGTGGCCACTCTCACCTTGGGGACTGTCACTCTTGCTGCCCCCGTCTGCCTCATCCAGGAAAGGGGGGGACCCACCTCTTGGCAAAGTCACCTTTGGTGACAAACAGAGGATGCGAGTCCAATTTCACAGGTTCATGTGCTGCCCTTTGGAGGAGGCCACGACTGATGTTTGCTTGGTTTTGTCTCCTCCACAGTCACCTCCCAGGACGAGTGCCCTGTGGTTGGGGTCTGACTGTGCCCCATCACCTCCCAGCCCCCTTTCCCCCTGGCACATCCAGCCCTGATGGCATGTCACTGGCTCACCTCGGTGCTGCCCTTTGGAGTGGCCATGGCAGTGTCCTCCTGAAATGCCCCAGAGCTGCCCACCAGTCTGGACTCAGCCATGAGCACTGGAAGCACTGGGTGCTGGCACCCATCAGGCTTCCCCAGGTCTCAAAGTGAGCCTTGCAGCTTGACCAGAAGCCCTGGGCAGCGTTCGGGGTGCCCTAACACGCTCTGATGAGTGTCAGTGGAGAGACAGGGACCCCACAACAGCCTGCCCTCCCCACTGAGTGAGCCCCAAGTGCTGCACCCCTGCCAGGCTCTTTCTACGAGCCCCGCTGCTCACGTGCAGTTTGTGACCAAAGCTCTTTCCTTTGTGAACAAAAGGGACCAGACAACCCGCTTCCCTGAGCGGGACACAAAACCCTCTGCTCCCGTTTAGCATGGGCAGCAGAGCCCCCCAAAAAACTCAGGGGAAGGCTCCCCACATCCCTGGCACCAGATGGGCTACCCTCACCCCTTACATCCCCATCAGCTGGGAATGGGGGCTGATTCCCAGCACCCACACCTGGTTTCTGGGCAGCACAGCCCATATGCTGTTACAGGCATGGGCTCAGCAGGTGACACCCCACGTTTTCCATGTTCTGGCTTTGATTTCACAGGGCCAGCTCTGCCCCAACCCCAGTCCCGACGCATGGCTCACCCGGCCGGCACGGGGCACACAGCAGGGATGTAACTCCAGCTCAGCAGGGAGGTGCTTCCCAGACCCTCGGGTGCGTTTGCTCCATCACCAAGGTTAGTGTGGATGAAGCTGTAGCCCAGCTGCTGCTGGAGACCAGCTGTGGCTGCGGGCAGCATCTCCCCACTTCCCATGCCAGACAGGCTTTCCTCATGCTTGGAGCAAAAGCCCTCTGTAATCACAACTGAAGCAAGATGTGGTCTCTGCTTCAAGGCTGGAGTTTTGCCCAGGGCTTAGTGCTATCAACTCCCGTGGTCATTCCCCCCCCGCCCCCCAGCATCTATTTTCTTAAAAACCTCAAATAGATGAGGTGTGCTTAGCTAGGAATGTCTGGGCCTCGGTTCAAGCTCAGTGTGCTTTTAGTCTCTTGAGTTGGCTGCAAAAAAAAAAAAAACCTGAACAGAGACTCCTCGTGAACCCCACAGAGCCAAGAAAGAGGTGGCAAAGAATAAAATGTCCCCGATTTCTGTTGGAACTCTTTGGAAAGAAAAGCTAGGAGCAATCTTTCAAATCCTTGGAGGCAGCAGCACTGCCCACACCCCTCGGAGGCAGCCAGGTCACAGCAATGGTCAGGATTACTCCTCACAAACCCAGCCAGGAGCGGGGCAGGGGTCAGTACATCTGCAACAAATCTCAAGCTCTGTGCTGGAGCATTGCCGTCCTCCTCTACCTCTCGCAGAGGGTACAGATGGGACCTACCTGCCACAGGGGCTTCAGAGCACGTTGGCTTTGTCCTGCCCTTGTTCCTTCACTGCAAACTCCATCCCTGGGGGAGCAGGGAGCTCCCAGGCCAAGGCTAACACTGCCTCTCGCCCTCTGCTCAGCACAAAGCCAGCTCCCAGCCTCCTTGCATCATCCCTTTTGCTTCTTTCCATGACCCTGCCATGGTGGCAGAATGGGGCCCAGTTAAGCATTCCCAGCTAAGGTCTAATCCCTCTGGCTATTTTTAAAATCCCCATCCTCATTCCAGTCCTTTGTACCCAAATGGGGAACAAAGGATGAGCCCTCCTTCCCCCGCCCCAGCGCAGAGGGGCTGCTCCCACCCTACAAATTTCTTGGTGTGACAAATGGGCTGAACAAAAGGCAACAGCCCCGTGGCCATGGGGACAGAGCAGCAGAGCCGGCACAGTCCCCTCACAATGGGGATTTGCCCCAGCTTTATGGGCAACTGCTTCATTTCTGGGGCATCCTCTCCCCATGTGCATACTCCAGCCTCTCCCCTCCCTGTATCACACTTGTCACAGGAGTGCAGTGCTCCCGCTGAGCAGGGAGGGCAGGGCTCTCCCCATTTCTGCTGCAGAGAGGGGAATGCGAGAGCAAAGTATAAATATCCACGAAGATTAGTGCTTGCCCAGCTCTCTGCCCCGGGAGAAAGTGTTGGGTGTCACCCACAGCCCGCATTCCCTTCCTCTCCGCTCCCCGGCTGCCTCTCCCGTTTCCAGCCCCGGGTTCACAATCTCCGCAGCCAGCGCTTTCCTTTCATTCCTCCCTCCACCCCCGTTCCCTCTTGAAAGGGAGAAAAATAATAGAGCCTTTGTTGGTGGCTGCGGCGCAGGAACCCAGACAAGGAGCTGCACAGGGGTAAGGGGCTGGCGGGCACGGCTGCCTGCTGGGATTACGGCATTCCTGTGCCTTCGGCTCGGGAGAAGTCAATCCTGCGCCCCGTGGCATGTAAAGGGACCCTGGGCTTGCTGACACCCACAGAAAAAGCAGCCAAAAGAAAAAAAAAAAATCTTCCACACCCACCCCACTTTTATGCAAATTAATATTAATAGGTCCTCGAGTTGGGTTTTTGTACAGATATATACAAATAGGAAATAGTTTCATATTTACATCATTAAGTTAATTGGGCTCTATAAAAAAAAGGGGAAAAAAAAAGGAACGGCTTTCCAAATTAGTGTCGTATGTACAGACAGCAGAGGTGAGCTCACGTCCTTGGCGCGGTCACATTGACAGTGTAATGTACACTAACCATTACCCCCGGTCCCACAGGCGCTTGGCCCCACGCGGGCCAGGCACGAGTGTTAATCAGCAAAAAGATCCCACTCT
The DNA here is from genome assembly GCA_033628505.1 of Tringa tobata. Classification (NCBI taxonomy): domain Eukaryota; kingdom Metazoa; phylum Chordata; class Aves; order Charadriiformes; family Scolopacidae; genus Tringa; species Tringa tobata. Next base: position 4,149 of record JAHREE010149056.1, on the reverse strand, counting down.
GGGATTCTTCTGGTCTCCGGCAGGGAATAGTGCTTGTTTCTCACGAGGCACACGAGTACCACAGGGTCAATCCGTGTAATGTACACTACCAGCGCTCTGTGGATCCCATGGAAGGCACAAGACCGGCACAGATCTCGTGTTGGGAGTCGGTGGATGCTCTGCACGGCTTCTCCCGGGTGTTCCTCGACGGGGCAACACCTACAGCAGTACGAGGCTGATCCAGCCCCGGAGGGATAGAGTCCTTTGGAGAGTCCCCCGGTGTGAGCGGACGGAGCCAGCCCAGGGGTCACACGATGCTGGCCAGTTCTGTGTTGTCCGACTCCGAGCTGCTGTTGCTCTCCTCCCTGCGGGCAAAGGGTTGGGGATGAGCCATGGAGCAAGCCCTGCCTCCAAGCAGCCTCTGCCTCGGAGCACAGGAGCCTCCGAAGGGTTTGAGAGGGACGTCACCGCCTCGCGCGGTCCCCAAACGAGTTTTCTTTAGCAACTGGGGCGGGTTCCCCGCTGATCTCAAACACTTCACGCCATCTCTTTGGAAGTCAGGATTGGGAAAATAAGCCAGCCCTTCCCTCACCTCACCACCCACGGGTTCTGGAGAATTCTTGGACAAGTCACAGTGTGTCCCAACCCGTCTGGGCCTGATCCTGACCCCCCCCCACCCACCCAGCTTGCTGTGCTTGCTCCCTCCATAGCACAAGCTGACACTCACCTTAAGTCCTGTAGGGCTTTCTTGTTTTTCCTCCGCTTCTCCTCGTCAATGGGGTACAGCTTGAACAGGAGCAGGCCCAGCAGGATCAGCCCCACAGGCATGGCCGACACCAGCATCTTCAGGGTGAAGTTCACCTTGCTGGGCTGGGAGCAGCCCCGGGTCTGGTACCCTGCAAAGCTACAGACAGAAAGGGACCTTCAGGCAAAGAAAACCGAGTTTCTAGGAAGCAAACCTGTCCCTGCAGGGAGAGGCTCAGAGCCACAACTGGATTTGGACCCCAACCTCCCTCCCAGCCCTTGGGAAGCAGAGATGCCTGGATGCAGAGATACAGGACTTGCCTCCCTCCCTCCCTGCTCCTCGGCTCCCACACAAGAACTCACTCTAAGCTGAGCGTGGAGATGCCCAGGGAGATCCCAGAGGCGAACTTGGTGAAGAAGACATAGAAGGAGAAGAAGATGGTTTCATGGCCATGGGAGTCAGGGTGCTGCAGCTTGAAGTCATCTATGACGTCTGGGAGCATGGACCTGTGCAGAGAGAGGAATGGTGAATGCTAGGTAGAGCCAACAAAGCATCTCCTCTCCCCGCTGAGAGGATTTCCATCCAAGAGCCCCATCTTGGGCTGAAAACATTGCAAAAAGGCCTCCCAAGGATTTCTAACCACTCCAACAGGCCCTGGAAGCACCTCGCCCAGCTCTGGGGCTGCAGTGCCAAGAGCACCAGGACCTCACACTCACCAGGGCAGAAGGAAAGCGGCTGCGACGCTGATCCCAGCTGCAACAGCCACGATGTAGGTGACGATGAGGTTACTGTCCAGGAGAGCCACCATGATGAGGAAGGGAATGGCAGACTGGAGAGGGGACAGAAAGCAGGTTGCGTCAGTGCCTGACCCAGACTCTTTGTCCTTTGCCCTTGCCTCCCGTGCATCCCAGCCCTCCAACTACAGGGACAGGGAAGCAGCAGTGCAGCCTTCCTCCCAGAACCCCACAGTAGCCATTTCTGCTGGTCTTGGCCACATCTGTGACAGCACAAACAGGATGAGGGGCAGGCACCAAATCAGCAGCAGCCCCTGCCCAGCCTCCAGGCTCTGCTCACCAGGGGGGTGAGCAGAGCTGTGTCCCCATGTGGGAAACACCATCCTCACATGAACCTCTGCACTCGAGAGGACCCACTCACCGAGATGCCCACGTAAACAGCAGTCTTCTTCCCAAAGCGGGTGAGGAACCACTGCCAGAGGGGAATGGTCAAGGTGGCCGAGAGCTAAGGGAAGAGAAGGAGTTGTGGTGTCACTTGCTGGCCAGGCTCTGCTCCGGGGTAAAAGCTCTTCCCAGCAAGGAGCAGCTCCTGGACACCGCCTCCCCCATCACATTTCCAGCTTGTTCTAGCACCTCCAATTTCCACACGCTCCCGGGGCTGGCACGCAGCCACGCTGCCTACTCCTGCTCTCACCCCATCCCTCGTCTGCCTCCGCTCCCAGGGAAGGAGAGCTTCCAATTGGAGCGGGCAAGTGGGGCCACCTCCTCCCCGCTGCAGGGTGCCCTGGTACCCAGCAACACCAGTCCTCGGGGCAGGTGGCAGGTGACAACACCTGCCTAAACACAAGGAGGACCCAACTTGATCCTCAGCGCTGGGAAGGGACCTGATCTTCTCACCGCTGCCTGTGCAAAGCATGGGCAAGAGCCAGGCTCTGTGGGGTCCTTGGCACCATGGACCTCTCTGCCCCATCGAGTAGAGAGGGTGGGAAGGGCTCCCAAGGATGAGGCAAGCTGGAAAGTGCTCTCAAGGGGTTGTTTTGCTCCATCTTTCTGGCAGTGAACACTGAGATCCTTTTCTCGAGGTGGGGGGGAAGGGAGATAAGTGGCAGGATTTGGACAAAAGGCCCCCATGGCTCCTGGTCTCCCCCGTCTCTGGCTGCTTTCACATGGGAACAAAGGCCTTGCTGTTCCTGCCAACTCACCCGATCTTTGCAGGACATTTGGCAGCTCCTTCTCCCAGGGAACCTTCGGTCACTGTCCCCACAGTGGACTATTGCAGTCCCATAGCAGCCCTCCCCTCAGCCCACAGAGCACCCATCCCATGCCAGCTACTGAGGAGGACACAGAGTGCCCCATAGTGTGTGTCCCACCACTGTTCCGACCCCGAGGGGCTCCAGGATGGAGCTGTACTCACCATGATGGCCAGGAGGATGTTCTGGAACTCGTTGCGGAAGCCCAGGGTGTAGGTGCAGAAGATGGCAAAGTTACCCTCCAGCAGCTGCGGAGGAGACAGACGGTGGTTAGTGGGGGACAGGCACCCCAAGGCACGTGCTCCTCCTCACCAGGCTTGCGTTCAAAGCGCGAGCAGGGGAAGAAAGCAGCCATTCACTGACCCATCCAAGGGCAGGAGGCCACATCCTTCTACGCCTGGGGCAGCTCCGGTCCATTGAAGCTGCCGCCTCACATGTTCCCATCCCACCAGGATCCTATCTGGGCCCTACGCTGCTTGTCCCCCAGCCATCTCCAAGCTACGCTGCTGCTGTTCCCTCTCCCCCATCCTCCAAGCCTGGCTGTGCTTACCATGAAGGCCAGTGAGGTGAAGAGGAAGCCAGCGATGAGCTTGATGTAGGCACCGTGGTTCATCACCAGCTTCAGCCCCTGGAAGAAGGAGACAGGCTCGTCCGACTGGAGCTCAGAGAACTCTGGGGAACAGAGCAAATCAGCCCATCGTTAGACCCACTGAAACAGCACCCCTGGGTGCACAGGGTGTAGTGCCTCACACCTGCTGCTGAGCACCCTGCACGAGTCCCTGTCCACCTAAAGCATCCCACCCCAAGGGAGTCAAGGCAATGCCTGCAGGGACCTCCCTGCCCTCACCTGGGGGTCCCTCAGCCCTACGGAAGGGAGGGGATGGGATGGCCTGACTGATTCGCCCAGGGTAAAGGGGAGGGAAGGAAAGATCACAAAGCAGAGGGAAGCAAGGACAGAAGCTACTGGACTTTGGACATCACTTCCCCCCACGATGCCCAAGCTGGCACTAGCAACCTTGACCAGTCAAAACTGCAAGATAACGTTTATCTCTGGCTTTGTAGAGCAGAGAGCTAAGTCCTCAGAGATGTGCTGCCATGTACCCTGGAGATGCTCTGGCCTCCTGCCCACAGCGCTGCCCTTCCACAGCGCCTTCCCCAGGCCCCCGTTCCCAGACCTCAGCTCTGTCTGCCTCTCTCCTCCGGTGCTCGACCCACGAACAAGAGACTGAGAGCTCAGCTGGGCCACTAAGGAGCTCCTGGAAGGAGCCACAGTGTTTCCACAAATCCAGAGTATTCCGTCATGTCTCAAGCCTCACCTCTCTTCTCCTGCACGCCCGCCGATAGGATCACGGCGCAGAGGATGTAGAGCCCCCCGATGACCCCCGCAGCGATCATGTAGGCATTTCTCTGTGCAAGAGAGAGGAGGGAGCAGTGAGGGAGG
>JAHREE010149054.1:0-10789 GCA_033628505.1 Tringa tobata | reverse complement strand
GTGACGTGGGAGGGGAGCAGAAATGCCGGAGGAGTCAGGCACTTGGAATGGGAGGGGGCAGATAAAGCCTGCGGGACTGCCCGGGAGGAGAGGGGGCAGCGTGGGAGGGTTTGCTGCCATGGCAGGGCCAGGGGAATTGTGGAGGTCTACAGTTTGCAGCTTGGAGCTGGGATTGGGTACCTCAATCCTTTTTGCCTTCTTCAGGCCAAAAAAAGCTTCTTTTTAATTTACTTTTTTTTTTTTTTGTGCTGAAACCCACGTTTTGGTGTGAACAGGACATAGAAAAAAAGATGAATTCGTGTCAAATGAAAAAAAAAAAAAGGAAGAAGAAGCAAAGATTTATGCTGAAGTGTCTGAAACACGGTATGAAATGAATGGCCAGTTGCTGTTCGGAGTTACAGCTGGGTAAAGGCAGTGTCATTGCACTGAGGTTGATGAGGTTTATTAGATTTCTCTGCCCTGGATGAGATTACACCCCTGAGAAACCAAAAAGGAAGCTGTGAATCTTGGCCACTTTTAGAATCACAAATCAGTGGTGGTGGTGGTGGGGGGGTGGGAAGAGGTGTGGAAATTTGGGCTCTGATTAAAAACAGAGCATCACAGAGCCTCTGGGAGCGGGGACTCATGCGAGGCAACGCTCAGCTACACAACACACTGGTGGCCCAGAGATCACAGAATCACAGAATCATAGATACAGGTACGACAGGATGCTCTCGAAACGGGAGTGCTGCCAGCAAGCTGCGGTGCTTTCCGAGAGGGTGCAGGAAGATGCTGATAGTGATCAAAAGCAGAGAGTTCTAAGAAGGTTTTCACTCTGTCTGGAGGAAGCATTGCCACACTCCCTCCTGTAGTAGGTATTAGTGTGGTACAGCCACAGGGGCAAATGATGGGGGCAAACAAGAGATAACCAGGAGAGCCAACATCTAGCCATGCATCTGTACCTCGATGGTGGTGTGACTCTGATTTCAGAGCCCATTAGGTGCCTGAAGGCCTCTGGAGACGTGTATCTTCATCCCCGTGCCTTCCCATTAAACAGACATTCTATTTGCCTGTCTTAAGTGCTTCTGGGCTGTCAAGCTCCGGGTTACTATCCCTACCAGCTTCTCTGTGGGACGTGAAAGGGGCTTGTTTGCAGACTGTGTGATCACCCTGCTCCAGTCATTACTGGCCCTGGGAGGGTCTGGGCATCAGTGTCTGCCAAACCAGGCACCAGGCACTGATAGAAAGATCACAGAGGGTGATGCACTTTGCCTGAACAAATGACTTACTATTGTTTCTGGGAAGATGTAAAAGGGTTGCTGGCAGTCATGAAATAAACAGCTATGAGTTCTGGTATCAGGAGGCCTGAGAGGATGCCTGCACATTTTTTTTCTCTCTCCCTTCCCCCCTCACCCCCCCGCCTCATGTTAAGTAAATTCTAGCTAGGGAGAGCTTAAGCAACACCTTCAGCCTCTACACTATGCAGGTCAGATATGAGGTCAGTGGAATCAGCAGAGACTCCACTAAATCTCCCTCTGAGGATCGATCTGAAAGCAGCAATAACTCCAGCCATGCCGGTTAGCTGCAGGCCAGGCAGGAATTTCTTGCCAGAAAAGTGAGCTTCGGAATAGTAGGGCCATCATTTCTAGCCAAGATGCAAGCACATACGCTTATTGTGCCTGTAGGTGGATGTGAACTCGTCTTGAATTCATCCTGATTTAGAGGAAAAAAGCCCCTCTCCTAGCTGTCATAGAATCATAGAATGGTTTGGGTTGGGGTGGAAGGGACCTTAAAAATCATCAAGTTCCAACCCCCCTGCCATGGGCGGGGACACCTCCCACCAGACCAGGTTGCTCAAAGCCCCATCCAGCCTGGCCTTGGACACCTCCAGGGATGGGACATCCACAACTTCCCTGGACAACCTGTCCCAGTGTCTCACCACCCTCACAGGAAAGATTTTCTTCCTAATATCTAATCTAAACCTCCCCTCTTTCCGTTTAAAACCGTTACCCCATATCCTATCACTCCACTCCCTGATCAAGAGTCCCTCCCCATCTCTTCTGTAGGCCCCCTTTAGGTACTGTCCTCGATGAAGAAGACAAAAACGTGCCTTGCCAACTGATTTGGCTCTTGTATGGGGTTGGAGGTGAGCAGGCAGCCGTATCCTCTCTGCTTCCAGGTCTCGATGCTGCTCTGCAAAGCCACGGGAATACTATGGGCAGCTGGGGAGCCAGGAGGGCAGCAGGGCAGCCCCAGGGGCTGGGGAACCGAGCCCAGCATCGTGCCCACAGGAGAGGCAGGCAGGAGGAGAATCAATAACACCAAAATTGGGAGAAGACAGCTTGTACCAGGTTTGTGGGAAGAGCGGTGTGACTGGCTGCCAGGCTCCTTCCTACTCATCGTGGTCGTGGTGCAGGAGCCAAATGGACACTGAAGCAATTAGACCTGGTCTGCCGTGAGTGTGTCCAGGTGTGCAAGGAACAGGCATGGTCAAACCCTGCAGGACATTACTGTGCCAGAGCAAAGAGGCTAAAGAGAGACCTGAGGATCAGTAACCTGCCTCAGGTCCTGTCCACACCTACCTTGTGTGTGTGTGTGTGTGCGTGCAACCAGTGATGGCAAAGGTGGAGCAACTTTATTTTGAGGCACACTATTCATGCACAGGCTCGGGTGCTTTGCTGGAAGGGACCATGGCTGAGCGGTTCACACCAAACTGCTCACAGTTCAGGGTTATGCCTCTCCTGAGGCTGGATCCAGGGCGTACGGGGCTCAGCTGGAGGTGACATCCCCACAGGATGTGTGTAGGCTGGCTGAGGGTTCCTGTTCAGCACAGGTAAACCCAGTTCCAGGCTCAGGAACCTGCCAGCAGAGACATGCTGGTGCTCATTCCCCACTCTCATACCCATCTGCACTGTAGTGTCCACAGACCGAACGCTTTCTTTCTACTTCCCATTTTTGGAACTGTGGTTTGATTTCTCATGCAGGGGTGGGGGACCTTGCTGGGGGTGCTACAGCCACCCTGACGAGCTCCAGCTGCTCTTTAGGAAGAGCACCTGGAGCCAGAGCTGCAGAAGAATGGCATGCTTATGTAGTTGGTCCTGCCTCTGACTCTTGGTGGAAGCTCTTCCTCCCCTGAGGATGGGGATGAAGGCTGGGGTATCTTAGGCCTGAATGGGACTGACTGAACGCTTGCCTGTGATGCTGGCAGCGTGACAGCCCCTTCTCCTTGGCCTGGGTAGAACTGTGACTCAGCTTTTTCTCATCAAAATCACGTTGCATGGGGTAATTAAACTGGATGGAGAGGGAGAGGCTCAGACATTCAGCTGGGAAAGAAGAAAACCTGGGCCTCTGGGGCCCTCAATGCTGCTCCGTGTTGTGGTTCAGCACTGTCACCCCAGAGTGGTAGAGGATAAACCAGCCACAGCCCTATTTCATTTCCCCATTTTCTGAGAAAGGGCCAAGTGAGGTCCCTAACCCTGGGGCAACAGCTGAAAAAAGCCCTCCTTTTCTCTGCCTCCAGCCTGCTGGGGCAGATCTCCTCAGGGCAGGCTGGCTTTCAGTTTGACTCTCTTCTGTCTGTGGTGATTTGGCTGTGCAGGTGTTGGGGGACAGAGGGATGGCAACCCCATGGCAGGGGGTTGGAACTTGATGATCTTTAAGGTCTCTTCCAACTCTAACCATGCTATGATTCTATGATTCTATACCTGCAAACTGGAGTATTTTGCTGAAAACAAGAGGCAAATCATTAAACCTTATTCTAAAATCTACCAGTTTTGCACCATTTGTGACCCCCCTCAGGGACTTTACTAAGCAGAGCTGTTAAATGAGGCCCTGCCTATATTAAGTCTGCCTCAGCTTGTCAATCCCTTCTCTGTGTCAACGAGTGCCCACACCATTTTCCAGGCTGCCGGTGTCCCCGTTGGTGACACAACATCAACAGAGACACAGATCACAGCTCTCTCTCTGGGTACCACTGTGGAGAGCATCTTCTTCTCTTTCTCGTTTGCAAAGGAGTTATTTATTGCCCCAACCCAGACTGCAAAGTGGTGAAGTGGCTGGGGGCAGCCATGTAAAATGGCTTACAGATCATTGATTGCCACAGATGAGAAGACAGCAATTACACTATTTACACCACAGTTGTTTTGTTTTACAGCCTAATTCGCATGCATTTCCCTGTCACAAACTCACAAAGAAAAAGCACCCGTTCACTGGTGTTACTCATCTGTATAATTGAACAGTAAGTGCCTGATCTGTCAAATAGATAGAGGCTCATTCAAGTTTTCCTTGCAATGTGTTTTCTCAGTGGAAGGGTGGAGGCCCTTGGAATTGGCACAGCTCTATTAAAATCAGCTCTGTTAAAGGGATGAATGGAGGTCTAGGTAGTTACCCAGGCTGCTCTTACAAGGAGCAAGATTGCTAATTTCAGAAAACAAAGTGCTTTCTTAGGTTTTGGGGCGGTATTAACATCCTAAAGCTTCCCACATTTGATGGGCTGAGCGTTCAAGCCACTTCAGAGGAAAAAAAAAAAAGAACCAAGTGTGTGTTTCCCATCTCTAAACCCTCTCCCTTCCCCAGGTAATGGAGAGAGCACCTGAGGATGATCTGTTCTCTTCTTAAATCACGACTTGATGGTTCCAAACTGGGGATGTCTTGTCAGAGCTCTTTACCGTCTATATTCTTTGCACTTGGATTGTGCACAGGGAGAGAACGACACTGGTCACACCAGATGGCACTGCTAGTTGATTTTCTGGTTTATAATTGACTTGCATTTCCTAGTTGCCATGTGCTCTTTGCTCTTTCCAGAGAAATGACCCAGTGAAGCTGTGAGGGCACAGCTCCATCCCAGGTCACCCTGTCAGCAAATGTCCCTATGGGACACTGCATTGTCCCACTCTGATCATATCTTTGTGGCTTCCTTTGAATCCTAAGGAGATGCAGCTACGAGGCTCTAATCCTTGCTAGCCTGGCTTGCAGGGGCTGATTTATTAGTTTTGGACAAGCTTTGCCTGCCTACGTTGCCTTCCTTGAGGTCATCTGCAAGGCTCAGTGTCTGCATGCCCACCTGAGACTGAGATCCCCTTTAAACAAGGCTTGTAACTCTTATTCTGCCTCTTTCCAGGCCACTTGGGTGCCAATGAATTCACCACAACCACGCAAGACTCTAGACTCCTTATAGTGACCAGGGCAGTGCTCCTTTGCACTACTTTGTCCAACCACTGCTGCCTGTGTTTACCTTTTCTGCACTTCATCCTGTTGTTCGATTTCAGCAGACCAGATCCCCTGAAGGGACACAAATCAGGCTACGCTCATGTTTGTCCTGGCAGAAGAACAAGGTTTCAGTGGAGGATGCTTTGGAAGAGCCTTCCGAAGGGAGGTTTACGGGTCAAGAAATGACTGTCAGATGCAAGGGATGTGCCTTTTGTGGACAACCAGGGCAGGAGCTGTGAGTACGGCATTTGCCATTTTGCATTTCTCCAGAAATACTAAAAGAACATGAACTGAAACCGGCAACTTTGGAAAATAATGTTTCCCTCCCAGAATATGAGGCATAGTTGATTTTTTTTTTTTTTTTTGGAGTGGAGTCCTCACTGAAGCTCAAGCTTCAGACATTTTTGTGTTTGGGCATTGACAGTGCAAATGCCATTGACAAGGGTGAACAAAAAGCCTGGAGATCAGTATCAGTATCTGCTGTGAGCCATGCACAGGTGGGTCTGAGCCTGCCTTCGATGTGAGTCAACCTGGTGATAACATGCCTTCCTGTTGCATGGTCCTGGTTTCACAGGTTTGAATATTATCTTTTAATTTTTATTTTTTTTTGAGAATCATGTTTCTAGTTCTGTGTTCTTTTATGGTTTTTGGAGAAGTGATACCTTCAAGTTCAATGCTCTTCCTGTGAAGGCAGCAGTGGGGACAATGGGTATTGACTCGAAATAGGTATGAATCAGATGTGCTCTGCGCTCCTGTGAACTTCGAAAGAGGAAGTAAAGCCATCTGAGATGGATCAGTCGTCCCTACGTTACCCACACACATCCTCCAAACTTCTGGCACCTCGACATATGCTGCTTACCACGGGTACTGCTGGTGAGTCAGGCACAGCAATGCAGTGCTCTCCCCCATTTAGGTGCATGGACCCTTAGTGCAACAAATATATGTACTTCATTAAGGAGGTATTTTATATGTGTCTATCTCTTTACGCTTCTATTGGATTAGATTCCTATTACGCTTAGATTAGATTCCTAATAAAACATTGGCTTGGGTGCCCAGCTTGGGAAAAATAAGCTTTCTGTTGCTTGGGGAGACATTTTTCCACTCAGAAATGTGGATTGGTTGGGTAAATAAACTGTATTTTGCTGAAAGGAGCAGAGAAAAAAGTCTGGTAGCTCACTCTGCTCTTGCTGATGGCCCACACTTTGTGGACTTCCCTGTCTCTTTGCTTCTTTGGTACATGAAACCTCCCAGAGCTGCTTTGGGTGAGGGTGAAAGCTCACCACAAGTTCTTGGGCAATCAATTCAGATTCTTCCCTCTGCCTGTAGTAATAATATTTCCTCAGCTTTCTGCTGTGCCTCCTCTTTGAACAGAAATACCTCCTAAATGTAGGGAGATTACCGAAGTTTCAAGTCTTCAATCTCCTTCCTTTCTTCCAGATGCCCACAGAGCCTCCTGCCAATTTGTGTCTTTTTTTTTTTTTTTGCCAGGTACTTAGGTTTCATCCAACCAGCAGTGTCTGCAGCTTCAATTAGGGTTTAAGAAACTCTAAGGGTAAGCAAAGAACAGTGCTGGGATAAGGCCACTGACCTTGAGGCTTTCCCCAGGGAAGCAAGAAACCCATTGAGAAGCAGGGCAAGACTTCACTGGAATTACACTGCAAGGTCAGCCTCGTGCTCCTTTTCTTGCTGATTTTCCCTTAATAACCTAGGCCACTCTGTGGTCAGCTTTCGAGTCCAGCAGCTTAATTTTTGGCTGAAATTCCCCCTGAGCAGCAGGTTGCTTAGAGTGTGAGGGAGTGCAATGATGAGTAAAGAAAGGCTGTAGGGCTTGGGAGCCTGGGAGGTTAAAGCCTCTGATTTTGGGGTTTCTAATCTAAGATGCTCAGAGGCAGCTGCCTGCAAGGGCTCTGCTGTTCGAAGCTCCATGTCTGTGGTCCATGCCTGTACCTGGCAGCTGGCTGGGCTGTTTGGCACCCCTGCAGACCTCAGCTGGGAGCCGGAGAAGAAGAAGGGATGTGCAATTAGTGACTACCTATTGAAAGCTTAAATGGTCTAGCATGGCCGAGGCACGGAGAAAAGCTAATTCCTGGGAACAGTGTTCAGATGCCTAATGAGAGGATGTCCTCTCTCCTCCTGCAGCCTCTTTATCCCTCTGGAAGCAGCAGCAAAGTCAGGAGGTAACCTGTGAACCAGCTAATCTGGACAGGTTTCCATGGGCCTAGGAAAACCTATGTCCATAACCCAGAGGTTATTTCACTGCTTAGTTCCACATCCTGTCCCTAAACCACGTGAAAACAGAAAATTTGGTTTTTTTTTTTTTTTTTCGTGGATAAAGCAACATTTATTCCATCTTAGCCTTGTTGTTGGAAGGAGATAAATTCCTTTCTGATGTGTTTCTGGAGGCCAGGCTGACTCCCCAGATATTCAGCCTGAAATGTGTACACAGTGGATAAAACTTCAGCCCAAACAACAGACATTTGGAGAGTTATAAGGAACAAAACCAAGGTAAGCACAGAGTAACCTTCCTCAAACTAGTCCTACTGAGCTGATCAGGCCCTAGCAAAGTGTTGCTCAATGTTCTTCTGTCTGGTGTTCTTGTGGGTAGGCACCACTCCTCTTACATGATTAGATAATTTATATCTGCAATTCCTACTAAGCACACATTGAAACAGCATGTATGTTAAGAGGAGAAACTCTATCCCAGTTCTCATGCAATCTCTTTCTCTGGGTTCTTATCCCCTTTGTTTTAAGAAGTGACAGCAGGAAAATAAACCACTAGAGTTGATAAATTTAAGTGTTAAGTACCACTTCTCTGTTGTGATTCTGGAGTAGAGGAAACCTGAAAAGCTGGGTATGTCCCTAAGAGAACATTTCCTTAAAAACTAAAGCGAGGGAAGTAGAAATCAAGATCTTCATAAAATATACCATATCTCTGATGATCTCAGTATTTCTTTTTTTGACAAAATTTACTGAAGTTGACTCAGTTCCCACTGAAATCTCCAAAAAGATTTGATCCAGGCCCCACACGGAAAATCAAGCAAAATAGCCCAGGAGTCAACTTGTCACACGCAGTATTTTGTGTCCCACTGTCTGAGGGGCATCTAAAGCTGCACTTACTCTGACTGTTTCCTTGCTACAGGATCTTGGGCCACTTGCCCACACTTGCAGCTTGTTCTGGCTTAGGGACTGGCATATTTTTCTTGCGGAAGCAGAGCGTGTTGGTTAAGGGAGGGAAGGGTTGGCACATGCCCATGTCCAGCTCTGATAGAAACCTGGAAAGTGGCAGCAATCTGGGAGCCCCCAGACATCTCAGCTGAGATTTATCATAAAAGTACCTATGCAAGTCAGTTTGAGGACTGCACTATAGCTCCTGCCCTGGAGGTAAACCAACACAGCCATGCTGATATGTGCACCTTAAAACCACATAAAGCAAACAGAGAACTCAACCAGAAGCCTGCCTTGCAGTAGCTCTTGGAAGGGGACATGTTATTACACTCAGTACTGCCAAAACAGGAGAAAATCTTAACTTGGAGCTCTAATAGATTCACCATCCCTTGGGCTCCTTAAACCATGGGAAGAACATTTTAGGGAAGACCAGCTACAGCTCAGACAGCAGTGACAGATACTTTGAAGTGATGTTACCTGCAGCAGTCCAGAAGTTTTTAACAATAATTAAGTCATCTTCTCAGAAGGAACTTCAGGCAGGCGTGATGTTGTTCAGGCTGTTCCCAAAGTGCATTTTGGAGGCACATCTGAGCAAAAGGGCTTATTAGTGACTGTGTCCTTCCCTGTGACCTACTCATGCCTTCACCAAGACCCAAACCTGGCTGTGTCACAGCCTCCAGGAGCTGAGGAGCTAATACAAGGGGGAGAGAGACCCTCAGGGGAACATGGCATGAGGATGCCCTGATAGAAGCAGCAGCTAAGTGCCCTGCTTTTGTCTCCCCTTGCTGTGTCCTGCTGAGTCGACCTCCCTCTTGGTTTCTCCAGCAGAGAAGCAGNAGCTAATACAAGGGGGAGAGAGACCCTCAGGGGAACATGGCATGAGGATGCCCTGATAGAAGCAGCAGCTAAGTGCCCTGCTTTTGTCTCCCCTTGCTGTGTCCTGCTGAGTCGACCTCCCTCTTGGTTTCTCCAGCAGAGAAGCAGCGTTTCAGGGAGGGAGCAGGAGTGGACTGCTTAGAAGTGCCAAAGTAGAAAGCTTGGGTGTTTCTGTGGTCAGGTAATAACAGAATGAAGACTTTCCTGACTGAGACCTTGGCTTTGCACCAAAATTTAGCTTAAATTCTTTGTTGCATTAATTCCTTTTTCTTGGTCACAGTTCAGCTCCCTGTTCTTGCTACCTGTTAATATTTTCACGCTTCTTAGAAGTGCTTTATTTTTCCTTCATTATTTATCTAGTCTGACTGATTCCCTGGGCGTTATTTCTGTTCCTTGTTTGGGACCTCCCCCTTTCTCCTCTCCTATTATAGTGTGATGACAGCATGAATATGCCTGGTGTGAATGATGCTGTGAATACAAATTCTCATCAGCTTTTGCAATGCTTCGTGTGTGCCAACATCCAGGGAAAGTGCAAAGCTGAGGTAGCAAATGCTGCCACACGGTAATCCTTTGAAGAAAATCTTGTGAAGAAGGTTGTGAGAGATGTCTGTACCTGCCTCTAGTATATCCAAACAGCTGCCAGGAGAATGGGGCTCTCCACAGGCAGATGTGTTTATTAACAAAAGTCAGGATTTGTATGTATTAGCTGAATTTCACACCTCCCTCCAAGTAGTGGGGAAAAAAGAGTTAGTCCTGATAATAAAGGTAATGAATCCAGCTGGGTTTTAAGAGTCCAAAGGCACAGCCACAGGCTGTAAATCAATCCCCATTTTTTTAACACAGGATGTTAAGAAGGGTACAAACTATTTCAGTAGTTTAGGACGACTGGTCCTAAGATGCTCTCTGAAATGGCAGTTCATCTGTGCTCCATCAAGACTTCTGCTTAGAGGATGCAGGAAACAGCATCCAATGTTTGTTTTTTCTCTGACCTACTGCTGAGTAATTGAATCATCCCAAGCACTAAGCTAATGTATTTCCTCCCTAGGAGAACAAAATGTTACCAGGAAAAGGAGAGGAGGAACAAAAATAAAAAAAGGGAGCTGCAGGTGTTTACTCCAAATGCCATACAGTGTGTATCTGGGACCAGGAAAGAGCGTTTTTTTGTAGCTGAAGAAAATATCCATAAAAGCCAAGTGAGCATGATGCTGGGGGGTGCAGAGCCTCTGCATCCAGTGGTGTCTAGAAGGGTACAGCAGATCTGGCTGAGGGCATGTAAATGCAGGTAGGCAAAGAGAAAAAATGTAGGACTGACTTCTGGAGTGTTTTTCAACACTCCCAGGGTAGATACCTGAATTACGGATGTTCAGAGCTGCCAGAGCACCAGCTCAACCGACCAACTATTTCCATACAGCAAATAAGATGCTGAGAGATGATAAGCACACAAGATGAAGAGAGAGGACAACCTGGGCTCATTTTGACTCTTAGTGAATACCCAAACAAGTGTCCATCTTCCAGTGGTGTTGGTGGGCTAACTACTTTGGGCCAGGACCTGTTGTTGGTA
>JAHREE010149049.1:6736-17220 GCA_033628505.1 Tringa tobata | reverse complement strand
GAACAACTTCTATATGTTGTTTCTAGCTCAATTTATTACCTACTTTAGGGTGACTTAAATATGTGCCCTTGTGGCCAAGAAGGCCAATGGCATCCTGGGGTGCATCAGGAAGAGTGTGACCAGCACGTCCAAGGAGGTCATCCTCCCCCTCTGCTCTGCCCTGGGGAGGTCCCATCTGGAGCACTGGGTCCAGTTCTGGGCTCCCCAGTTCTGGAAGGACAGGGAACTGCTGGAGAGGGTACAGCAGATGACCACAAAGATGATCAGGGGCCTGGAGCATCTCTCTTATGTGAAAAGGCTGAGGGACTTGGGTCTTTTTAGTCTGGAGAAGAGAAGGCTGAGGGGGGATCTGATCAACACCTATAAATACTGAAAGGGTGAGTGTCTGGAGGATGGGGCCAGTCTTTTTCCGGTGGTGCCCAGGGACAGGACAAGAGGGAACGGGCACAAACTTGACCATTTAGATGTTCCACATAAACCTGAGGAGGAACTTCTTTCCTGTGAGGGTGGCAGAGCCCTTAAAGAGGCTGCCCAGAGAGATGGTGGAGTCTCCTTCTCTGGAGACATTAAAAACCCCACCTGGACCCGTTCCTGTGCAACTTGTTCTGGGTGGACCTGCTTTGGCAGGGGGTTGGACTAGATGATCTCCAGAGGTCCCTTCCAACCCCATGTGATTCTGTGACTGAGGACTGAAAATTTGGTAAAATGGAAATTATATTCTCATTTATCCCTCCTAAAATTACAATGAAGATCACTGTGACCGGTGGCAAGGAGCAATTCCCATTCCCAAAGCCCTTTGGTTACCAGCTTGCCCAATGTGCGTATGGCGCCCAGTTCACAACACCACTTCCACTGGAAAGAAGAAGAGTAGCTGTGATTGTGTCTGGGAAGAGAAGGAGGACCTCTGTGGGGCCCCGGGTTCAAAATCCACCCAAACCAACGGGTGACTAGAAGAAGCTCTTCATGCAGTCTGCTGTACTCATGGTATTAAAGATGTCCTCACCACTGGGGGATACTTTGCTCTAAGCTCTCTTGGTGTCTGCCACGTGTATCTTAACTGTTTTATTGTACTAGGAGGAGCTAAGCAAACAGGAGAGTGAAAATTGCTCTTACTTAAAATAAACACAGGAGAAAAATTGAGAAGTGAAGAAAGCTGAGGCCACACTCGCAGTCACTAAGAAGCACAGCTCCACTCACCGAGCATTTCCAACGTGCTCTTGCCTGCTGGCCATGTATCTGAGCAGACACTCATAAAGCTATTTGTTTTTCTGCAAACTTGTACTCTCCATGTGAGGTCTGGAGAGGAGGCTGGGCTCTGCCGTGCTCAGCGTAACACTGCAGAGACCCACGCTCCCAAGTGGATGCTTCTGCTCTGATGCTGCACACATTTTTCCCCCCTCCCCTCCCTGCTTGTTACTGTTAAATCCTGAATTTATATGATCCGAGACCACTCCATCGTGTTTATTTCTCATAAACCATCAGGCGCCAGAATGCAGCTTCTCAGATCATACAATGAAGGCACTTGCAGAGCATTATTGTAGCATGTGGGAGGCAAATGTTTAAAACCCCTCAAAGGAATGATTCAGACTAAAAACCTCCTTTGCCATATACTTAGGAATTCACTTCTACAAAGTACATTTCCCTTTATGAACAACCGAGAAATCAAACTGCCTGAGTTATTGCCTCAGATCAACCATTCCTTCTCCTTGAAAACACCCACATCAAATCAAGGACATCAGTTAAGTAAATACCTACTTATACAATACCTACATATGTGCATGTCTCTGTTTCATTGACAGTATAAATATCCCGTTGCAAATAAAGCTGCTTCCTTCTGCTCTCACTGCTCTGGCTCCTCTCTTCTTGCACACGCTTACAAGAATATATGCAAAACTTCAGCCTACAGACAATTTCACGTGTACCTGCTATCTGTGTAAGATGCCCAGGCTGCTCTTTAAGAGACAGTAAAATCTGCTCTGGGGCAAACAGCATCTGAGATCAGGACTCAGCTGCTGGCTCTGCAGCAGAAGACAGTCCTCACCACGTAAACAGAATGGATATGTAAGTGGTGAGTGGGAGGCAGGAAGAATTAATGTTCTCATTTTATAGACTGGGAACCACGGGATGGAGTAATCTATCCAAGGGGATAGGTGGCTCCTCTGGCACAGCTCTGAAATGAAACCTCTTGGGGTTTAGCCCAGTGCACGACAAAACCACCCCATTTTCCTCAGTGCACCCTCTCATTTCCTAACTCTGCATTCAATGCCTTATTCTCTACCTACTGCTCCTCTGCTTCCATGTGCAGATTGCTCCTCTCACCTCACAAAACTCAGCCTAGTTGGGACCCCTCATCCATTATGGGACCCCTCATCCACCATGGGACCCCCACTGGTCAGTACGGAAACCACCGGCTTGGTACCACCAGGCGGTCAATGGAGGGCAAACACAGGTTTTGTGTGGATTCCCATGGATAAAGTGGGAGCGAATGGCTACATGCAAATTCTGGCTTCCTGCTCATTGCAATCTGGAAGGCAAGCTAACTGGTAGTTCCTAACAACCATTTTCATTGCAAGAATAGGAGATATTTAAATCAACTGAGGGCATTTGTTTGCTTGTGAACAACACAGTTCAAATTAGCTCTCCAACAAGATTCTCAGGTGTTTTTCCAATACTGCTGAAAGCATTTGAGAGAATTTCTGCTATAAACAAGGGACAAAAGTCAAAGTCCAAGCCAAGGGTTACCAAGAGCCCAAAGCTGGACTTTGTGGGAAAAATCAGTCTTTACACTAAAAACTGTCACCAGATTTAAAAACTGGGTTACAAAAAAATCATCGACTGTGTGGAACCAACTGCAAGGCTACAAACATTTGCCACTTTAACAGAAACGAGTGGAAATCAACAGCGTTTAACAAGCATCTCACTGAACTTGTCTTTGCTTTGTGTTTGCAGTTGCTTGGATAAAAATCAGCATTTCTTTCCAGGCATTTTGGGAGAGACAGAGCACTAAAGCTATTTGGTTTGCATGATGCAGTTTTGGAGACGTGATAAAAAATGGGATGGAAGAGCAAAAGTTAGCCTTTTAGTTGTGTGTTTGATACATTTATCGTGCAAATCTGGTGGCTTCATGTGGCCCTTTAGCACCAAGTCCTGCTCTGAGGGAATAGTGCTTTTGTGCCGTTAGGGACAGAGCAGCTGGTGTCCTGCCCGGTGAATCTCAGGAAACCCTTGGGATCTGCTGAGAATATTTTACTAAGGATAGAAATACCCTCCCTTGGCTTACTGAGATTATTATGGATTTCTTGTCATGGATTGCCAATACTGTACCAATAGTACAGACAAAATATCACAGCAAAACAAATCAGAAACAAACAAAACCCCCAGATTCTAAAAGAATGTCAGTTCATGTACTATCAGCCTCCAAGTTGAAATATTCAGAAAGAAAAAATACAAACCCCTGAGCTTTAGGGAATTGCAGCTGTTTTTCAGACAATTGTGATTTCCAGGCCAGCTTAGTAATTGAATTGATCATCTGCATATTCTTCAATAACATCTAAAAGCATACAATTTCATACACGAATAAGACTATAGTTGAAGGTACAAAGGTTGAGTACTGACTGATAAATTGTAGTCCTGGGACGTGCTGTCTAACAAAGTTATGCTCTGAACCAGTCTGGTTCATAACAAACATTCATACAATTCTGAGTAACATCTGTAAGCACGTGAAATGGATTTCAACATATGAAATGGCACAAAGAACATAACTAGCCTCATAAAATTAAAATAAATTACTGTTTTCCTTAGCAAATATGAATGTTTTGAAAGAGCCTGACAGTAGATTATGAAGAACAAACTTCCATATGTGTGTTACAGTTGTGGATTTGTTTTCTTTTCCACAAAAGCTGAAGCTGAGAGAGAGAGAGTCTGCAGGGTGCTGGCAACATCTGTGTTACAAACAACACATTTTGGGTTTTGTTCAGGCAGGCTTGTCATTTGGGGTAAACTCATCCTCCCCAGCCAGTGCTCCTAAAGACTGACAAATGTCCTTCAGGTTGAAGATGTGCTTAACGACTGCCACTGCTCTGGGCAGAAAAATGGTTTGAGCAGAAATCAAGTTCTCTGGGTTTTGTGGCGACCACCTAAACCCTGTTATTCACTCCTTAATCTATCTCCTGCTCACGCACATGAAGTCTCTGAATTTTACTCCCCTCTCAGTGCAATATTTTCCACCTCCAATGCCCCAAGCCCATCAGACTCCATGATTAGCTATTATCATCCCACGTGAAAACCACAGCAAAATGATCATTACTTTTATGACCATACCTACATTATTTTAATCTCAGTCCTGCCTCTCTCTCTGTAGAGTGCCCCATCTTTTCTTTGCATTTCCTCTTATTCTTCCTACAGCTGAAAAGTCTTTCATTACTTGTTGTAATTACCTGTACAAGACCTAATTCTTCCTGGAGACTGTCAATTGTCACTGTATCTGATGCTTCCTGATTTTTAAGATGTAAAATCCTCTGTAGAAAAGTTTTGGGGTTTGTTTTTTTTTATTTATTTTATTTCTTCATGGGAAATTAAAGCACTAACTGCAATCCCTGGTTGGCCAATAACTTTATAGAGTCCTGTTATCACACCCAGTGACTCCACTGCTTACTCCTGGCATGCCTTTGCTTTTATCCTCCTTCCCTCCTAGAAATTTCAACCCTCTTACCCCACCTATTCAGGTAAGGGAGTAGTTCACCATTGCACACAGTGCTATCCCCACAATTTTACCTTCATGTAGTGTGTTGTAGATTGCTATGGGCTTCTAACAACTCTATTTCCAATTCTCCCTACACTACTGTGGAAATGTTTCCATAGCATCTCAGCACTCACAGCCAACTCCCAAGCTACATCAGACGCATCCCTTCATCCCATGAATCATCTGACAGCAATTTTCTTCTAAACAAGTATATTCTTCCTCCTTCCCATCCATCATCCCCCCTCCCATGGTATTTATGCATCCTCCATTTATCCTTGTTCACTTGCTTTTATTTACCCCTGTGTCTTCATGCAGGCATGGAGTTGATGACTCCTTCTTCAGCTTTACCCCACATTTTCCAGAGAAAGTCTCCTGCCTTCACTGACAGTTTTACAGCCAAGGATAACTCAACACACCAACTCAACACACCTTGTCCCTGCCAAGGTCTCTCCAGCATCTTACCCAGCACCATTGCTTATTGACCTGAATTAATGCCATTGGATCTTCTCACTTTTCCTTAGGAAACCCAGGAACGCTGCTGGCAGTCACCTTCCTGGGCTCGCTGCAGTCCTGTTTGGTTTGCCAGGGCTGCCCAAAGGCACTGCTAAATGATAAATTACATGGACATCACATGGATTTTGCTGCCCCACAGCTACCTCACTAAACGGAGCTAAAAGCACCACATTTTCTAATGAAGACGCAACCTGTGAAGTGCAGTGATAATATATAATATTTCAGTCAACTGCC
This sequence comes from Tringa tobata, assembly GCA_033628505.1. Classification (NCBI taxonomy): domain Eukaryota; kingdom Metazoa; phylum Chordata; class Aves; order Charadriiformes; family Scolopacidae; genus Tringa; species Tringa tobata. Next base: position 11,732 of record JAHREE010149049.1, on the reverse strand, counting down.
TGAAGGGAAAAGAAAAATTGGAAAGAGACACTATTTTGGGCTAACCTGAAACAAAGTGCTCAGTTTATCTCATTTTCTTTTATAAAAGCAAACGAATACTGATCCAAGAGCTTCTCCAGCTGATTTCTGGGGCTTGTTTGGAAATTGCTGGTGCCATTTTCAGGATTGAAATGGTATTTCAAGACTCAAAATTGAAATGTATGATTTGAAAATAGTGAAAGAAAACAGCTAGAGTTTGCCAAAATTGTTTCAATTTTTCAGCCATAACTAATTAAGTTTACAGATCATCTCTCCTCCTCCAAGCCGGTTCCTCACAAAAAGATCCAACAACTGTATTTCCCCAACATAAGAAGGACACGGAGCTGCTGGAGTGGTGAGACACTGGAACGGGTTGCCCAGAGAAGCTGTGGATGCCCCATCCCTTGAAGTGGATGGGGCTTTGAGCAACCTGGTCTAGTGGAGGTGTCCCTGCCCAGTGCACGGGGGTAGGAACTAGATGATCTTTAAGGTCCCTTCCAGCTGTAACCATTCTATGATTCTATGATTCTGAAAGTATGCACATAATGCTATTTATCCAGAATATTTTCTTTGTTTTAATTCCTAATATCTCTTTCTTGGAGAAGTTCCACCCAGGAAACCAGCATGAAGAAGCTATTAAAATTTTTCTGACTTATTTTCCACATGTCCAACACGAGAGTGGAGCCATTACACCCCATCCACCCCACTACTATTCCAGCTGGTGCAGTCTGCAAGATGAACTCTCGCAGTTACGCACGGAAACAGTAAATCAAGGCTTTGTTTGATGAGCTTGTTTTAAAACAGCACAATTATTATAGTCTGCACCAATTCAGAAAAGTTCAGCACGTGTTTAGGTCTGTTCCATTTCACAACAGCGCTTAAACATCCACTTCATCTAAACAAGTATTTATATCCCACTGAACACAAGGGGACACAGGGGAAGGTTTAAAAAATACATTCCGCATTACAAAAAAGAAAGTTCTTATTTCCAAAGTCCACTCTCCATCGCTGTCCCATTGCATCCAGCCAGTAGAGTGAACAGCAAAGAAGATTACGTGAAACAGTAACCCTATATCAGTCACTCTAGCTGTCACAGTGGGAGAAAATCCGGGGGGAATCAAAGAGAGAGTCAATGCCCACTTCTGCCAAGGTACGTAGTTGAAAAGCTCATCTCTTCAATAAATTCTTCATATATTCTGTCACAGCAAATGCCAGTTATACTTGTGATTTCTTTATGAATTATTTTGATGCCCTGAAATAAAGAGCTGAATCTAGCTTCAGCTAACTCCTTAACAAGCAAAAAGACAAATTCCACTCTCATTACCCCAAGGGAAAGCTTCGACACCTTGGCTATCAGTAAAGCTAATTTAAATGCACAGATCATAGAATGAGGCCTCAAAAGGTTTAGACAGAAAGACAGGAGGCTCTTCTGAAGCTGCAAATTGAAAGCATAAACAAGAATCAGCCAGAGGGCCACAGTCTGGCTGCCAGTCAGGGCAGCGTAACCTTGCTGAAGCCATGGGATTCACATGGAAAATAAGGTCCAGCTGCAGCCCCAGTAGCCAAACCTTCCTCAGCTCCCCAAGGAAAGGGCCTCGAGGCTTCAGTTCCCAAAGGGTCCTGCTCTCCTCACATTCCATCTTCCCACAGCACTGCTTTTCTTCATCTTCCTCCTCCTCTTTCTGCCTTCCCCACCTGACACTCTAAGCACAAACAAGCTCAGTCCTGCTGGCATCCTGGGGATGAGATGGAGGATGGTCTGTTAGGGAAAATGGATCCTAAAACTGAGACCCAGCTCCTGTGCTGAGAAACGGCAGGCATCTGCCACAGATGAGAGGTCAAAGAAGAAAAGGAAAACTTACCCTGCAGAAAGAGAGCCAAAAAACTCATTGCATTTTCAGGTGCTTTTATCTTGCCCACTTCCCAGCCCCTCCTCGAAAGGTCCCAGGGACAAAGCTTCTGCCATGTGATGCCCTGTTGTGCTGTCCATGCATTTTCACTTGGATTTAACATTTCAGCTTATGGTGAAGGTCACTCTCTCTGGCTGACACCCGCTCTAGACTTCTTCCTTACCTGCTCATAATGTACTGGTTTTGCACCAGTTTGGCTAGGAATGGGTAGTAGTGTTCATTCATCCACTGGTCCAAATTCAATCTGTTAGAATGCCATGCCTTTTTTTTTCCCCTCTGTTAACCCGTGATGCTATACTTCTCTGGTTTGGGAAACAGCTAATCAGCCCCCTACTTTTTGATGGTTTGTAAACAATAAAGTTTAGCTCCAGAATGTCATGAAGAAGCTTAGTTTTGGAATTGAGACTGAACTGGGAATAATCAGCAACAAAAAGAGTCAATACAGCAACTTTATAGGCTGGTAAGTCTCTTGCTGAGATCTGTATGGATTAGAGAGATAGGACCTAATATAGGTGTGACTCACCCAAACTCAAGGATTTCTCATCCCACTAATAGACACATTTCTCTTCAGCTTCTGCCTCCTTTAGCATCAAAGTTTAAAGCAATATTTGGTGACAATGTAATTGTGAATCTTTCTGCACCTACTCTGAACTGCTGTAGGGAGCTATCAAACCCTTGCTACATAATAATAAAAATTGCTGGGCTTACATCAACTGAAATGTTGATTTCACCAGCACCAGTGATGTCTTACTCAGTCTGAGGAATCTGGGATAGATCCCAGGTCTGTCTAGCACCTTGTTATCAGAGAAAAGCAGTCCCTCTCCACTCTGCTCAGTACGGTCCCACCATTCCTGGTACTATAACAGCTTTGACTTTTATTTTTTCATTTACAATTGGGAAAATATTCTCTGTTTCCACGTATGCATGCAGTCCAGTCATCAGAGAAAAAGCTTGGGTAATTCACATTTGCATTCATTTTCACCTGCCACAGGATGGTACTGGGAAGGCATGTAGCTAAAACCCATGTTTTTCTGAAAGCAAGAAGAGAAGAAAAAGCAGATGTGCTCAAATCTAATATTATCCTAATACCTAAAACAGAGAAGAAAGGGTTACTACTGGCTGTATTTCTGTTCTGTAACTCTTTTTCATATCAAAGTAAGCAAGGGAAAAAAAAATATAAATCCCAAAGAGGAGTGTAGATGACTTATGCTCAGGAGGAAGCTGGCGGATACGTGCAGAAAGGGCCCCGTGATGCTGTACACGCTCTGCTCCAGCCCCGGTCAAAGCCACGTTACCAGCCCCGTTTGCTCCATGTCCACAGGAGACACAAAGCACCCAGACAGCTGTTGCCATGGCCACCCCTTTACATCCCAGGGTCAAGTTTCCCTCTGCACAGAAATATTATTTATAAGGTGGCTTAGGTGTGCCTGGCGCCTGGCAGTTAGAAAGGACATGTCCCATCCCAAGGGAGCTTAGGACCCAACTTAGACATAACACAGCAAGAGGGTACGATAAACACAGGGAGGAGAGGGTCAGGGAGAGATGGTGAGATGCTGCGTATACACCCTGTCAGCTCTTTTATTCTTCCTATTAAACACTGTGAGGGCTCTGCATCCCTGTGCATTTTTGCAAACGTCCTGCCGGTCTGTTGCGCTGCAGCCACCCGGTGATGGCTCCACAGCCCCTCCAGGCAAAGCTGAACCCTCAACACTGGAGCTAAACAGATCTTTTGGGAAGCTGTCGGTGCCGCCAGCCCCGTGGAACCCCCCCTGGCCAAGCCTCGTTCCCTCCACTAGGTCGCAGTGGTGCACAGGCACCGTCCCTGCCCGGAGAGGAAAGGGGGATGCTGGAGGCAGAGCTGACATTTCCAACGGCCTGGCATCTAAGGGGATGTAGGGACAACATTTAGTCCCTGAATTAGCATGGAGAAATCATGAGGCTCATAACAGCTGCTGGAGTAGGCATGAGCTTGTCCTTAGACCAACTATATTTAACAGCAAAGAGAAAACAGGAGTTATGTAGAATCCATGTTACTACAGCCACTCCCTACACCCTACAGAACCACAGAATACTATGGGGTTGGAAGGGACCTCTGGAGATCATCTAGTCCAAAGCAGGGCCACCCAGAGCAGGTTGCACAGGAACGGGTCCAAGTGGGGTTTGAATGTCTCCAGAGATGGAGACCCCACCACCTCTCTGGGCAGCCTCTTCCAGGGCTCTGACACCCTCAAAGTCAAGAAGTTCCTCCTCAGGTTTAGATGGAACTTATGTTCAAGTTTGTGCCCATTCCCTCTTGTCCTGTCCCTGGGCACCACTGAAAAAAGACTAGTCCCATCCTCCTGACACCCACCCTTTAAGTATTTATAGGTGTTGATCAGATCCCCAACACCACCAACTCCAATATCCCCACACTACACCACCTTTACACCAAATTGGCCAGATTGACAGTGCCAACAATAGAAACTGTCTCCGTCTGCCGTCGTGCCGACAGCCAGCGCGGCACATCCCCGGCCCCTGCATCCCACGGGGGAGAGGTGAGGTTCATCTCACCCACGCTGCCGGCTCTGAATTTCACTGAATTTTTAGAGTTGGAAGGGACCATAGAGATCATCTAGTCCAACTCCCCTGCTGAAGCAGGATTGCCCAGAGCTAGAGCATGTTAGTCAGGACGGCATGACTCTGCCATGATGGCTACCTCGCAGCTGGGAGAGCTGCCCAGGGCAGAAAAAACTGCCCTGTCTGCAGAGAAATGAAAAGAGATTGCCACCGCGGCACAATTCTGCAGGAACGGTGACACACACTCCTTCCCGAGAGAGGTTTGCAGCATTTTGAAAGTTCATATTTATGGGCAGCATGAAACAAACAGAATTTAATAAGGAAACACATTAGAGGATGAATCACAGAATGGTCAGAGTTGGAAGGGACCTTAAAGATCATCGAGTTCCAACCACCTTGCCCTGGGCAGGGACACCTCCCACCAGACCAGGTTGCTCAAAGCCCCATCCAGCCTGGCCTTGAACCCCTCCAGGGATGGGGCAGCCACAGCTTCTCTGGGCAACCTGGGCCAG
>JAHREE010149047.1:0-13412 GCA_033628505.1 Tringa tobata | reverse complement strand
CCCCCCGCCCCGCCATGGCGGACAAGGAAGGTAAGGCTCGCGGCGCCGCGTAGGCCCCGCGGCGCGGCCTCCTCCCCCTCGGGCCTACCGTGAGGCGCGGGGGCGGCCGGTGCGAGGGGAGTTGGGGCGGAGGGGCGGGCCCCTTAGGGCTCCACCGGCATGGCCCGCTGCCCCTCGCCACCGGGGAGGCCTGGGGCCCGAGACTCGTCGTGTTGCCTCGTGGAGAGGGGAGGCCTGTACCGGGGCCGAGTCCCTCCGCCCCCTCTCCCCTTTTGATCCGTTTCTGTCCGCGCCCGGAGTGTGAATTCTCGGAGCTGCCCGGTGTAACGGACGGAGGGGGCGAGGGGAGCAGAAATGCGGTGCCCCCTGAAGGGGGGGTGGGCCTGGTGTAGACAAAGAGGTGTCACCGGCCGCCCCCGGGGTGCGCTCCCCGAGGGCCTGCGCCGTTGTGGAGCAGATGGTGCGAGAAAAGTGTGTGTGAGAGAAACGGGAGGAGCCTTGGAAAACCGGATTTGGGGAACCGGTAGTTCAAGGCTGCACCGAGCCCCGCTCTGTGTTAACAGCAGCTGCACCCTCCCCCGTTTAAAACATCTTCACAATTCTGGGGTTTTGCCTCCGCAATACCCTGTGGCGACAAGTTTCAGAATTTTATGATGCTGCTTCGGTTGAAATTTTGACATAGTTAATGTTAATTCTTAGCCTGGGATCCAGAAACAAGGATTAGCATGCGTAGCTGAGGATTTTTAATCGTCTAGCAGCTCCTCCAGTAAGGTGGTCTAACAGCAAACCAGGGTGTGACGTCGTTGGCTCTCTGTTCAGTTGCCCACCCGCACTGTTGTGTGTATGTTGTAAATATATTCAGAAAGGCTAATCGTATGCATTTTATTTTTTTAAATTTAAATTTAGCAGCCTTTGATGATGCAGTGGAAGAACGTGTGATCAATGAAGAGTACAAAATATGGAAAAAGAATACGCCCTTCTTATATGATTTGGTGATGACCCATGCTCTAGAATGGCCCAGCTTGACTGCTCAGTGGCTTCCTGATGTAACAAGGTAAGCTGATCCTTTTGCATTTTATTTTTTGAAAAAGCAGAACGAACAGTACATCTGTGATCACTTTTTGTTAAAGTAAGACAATATGTGATTCCTTTCTGTCTTAATCTCTTTTTGTACCCTTGCCTTGCCAACAGCAAGTTGAGGACTAGGAACACTAGAAAGATAATCAGTACAGATGTTTTAAATTTGGAAAAATGGCTTATATTACTGAGAAGATATTTTCACACATTTAACTTCCATTATTTTCTTCCTCCAGCAAAAAATTATGCAAAAATAGAACTAGATATGATTTCTGTATAGCCATCATTTTGCCCTGAGCTTCTAAAACAATCTTCTGCTTGCAGTGAATGTTTGTGCCTCTCGGAGTTGTGCTGGGGAGGAGCTGCTGAGGTCTCTTAAAGGAAGGCACGGGAACGGTGGTCTGTCAGGGTGTTGTGCTGCAAGAATTTTATGTTGAGATCTTGACTTATGCTTAGTGATTTCCTCTGGAGGAAGTGAGTTTGGTGTTGGAGCAGGAGAAAAACAATAAAGTTATTACTGTTAGAAGCTGTCATTAAAAAATGTTGTAGTCGGTTCGGTATTTGTGTAAACCCCCTTCTTTTGTTTCTCATCTCACTCTCTTCCCTTGCAGACCTGAAGGCAAAGATTTCAGTATTCACCGGTTAGTCCTGGGGACCCACACTTCAGATGAACAAAACCATCTCGTGATAGCGAGTGTGCAGCTGCCTAACGATGATGCGCAGTTTGATGCTTCGCACTATGATAGTGAGAAAGGAGGTAAAGGCCCAAAGATGTTTTAACCACTTTTAACCTTTTTTTCCTTTCCCTTCGCGATAGAATATTTGTCTTGCCTTAAAGTTCAGGCAGCAAAATTCAGATGTTACTTCTAAACTAATCAATTTATTTCTAAGCGGTGCCCTTGCTCAACAGTAGACAAATACTATGTTTTTTGAATTTACGTATTGTCTTCATAATTTAATGATGAAAAAAGAAGGTGGTGGGCTTATTGCAAAAGTATGTGTGTGTGGGGAAAACCTCCCCCCTCCCTATTTCTCATCAGAAATTGACATTGAATTTTGCGGAGTACTGTTTATTGGTATTTTTACTATCACTTTGACATTCCATAAACTCTTCCAGTGAGAAAGTAACTCACGTAAAAGAATACTTTATTTCAGAGGAGTGTAACATTTCAAATGTTCTTCTCTTGTCAGAATTCTGCTGCCTGATAGTTGTGCCAGCCCTCCTTGGATAAAAAGATTATTGTGTTTTATTTGGTGTATCAGACTTGAATCCGATGCTTTCTGTAATCTTAGTTGGCTGTCAGCATTGCCACAAATTAGACATTTCTCATTTTTACTTGGTTGAATCAATCTTTCTACTTGGTGAAAGTCCTTCATGATCCAACGTTTGCTCTTTCTTTATCCAGAAGCCTGGATTGTGCAATTAGTATTTTGATCTTTGGGGCTTCTGAGAGTTACCCATGACCACAATGTTGTCTAATAAATACTTTGTTTCTATTCTGTGTTAGTATTTCTTAAAAATATACTACTCCAATTTACAAACAACCCTCCCCCTTCTTTTGCCAGGAGGGTGCTGTGCAATTTTGTGCAATGCGAAGTTACTGTGAGTTTAATTATAAAGATAAGGTAGCTTTAGCAAGTTATGTTAGAGTTCCATATCTTAAACAAGTGTTGCAGCAATTTTTTTTAAACCAGAACTTTGTTTATTCTTCAATGCTGAATTTTGTTATCTTTGAAAGAAGAGTTTTAGGTGTGATAATTTGGGGCTTGTGCTGTTAAATTCCAAATAGTAAAACATTTTTGGGAAGAAATGGTCTTTAACTTAGCCAAAATCCTGAAATTTTGATGTTACAAATACCGGTGTTTAAAACAACATGCCATTTGAGAACTGGATTCTTTCAGTTTTGTGGTTATTATGACTGTTCTTTCAAAATGAGAGCTTGGTGGTACCGGTCATTGAGTCTGAAACGGGGTTATTATTTGATGATTTACAACTGCTAAATTTTTATTTCCAGAGTTTGGAGGCTTTGGGTCAGTTAGTGGAAAAATTGAAATTGAAATCAAGATAAACCACGAGGGAGAAGTGAACAGAGCACGTTACATGCCGCAGAACCCGTGTATCATCGCTACGAAGACTCCATCCAGCGATGTCCTCGTCTTTGATTACACCAAACACCCTTCTAAACCAGGTTTGTGTGCTTTGTTGTGTCTGCTCTTCAGAGATCAGCCAGCCCTCCCTTGAGAAAAGGTTGATGGAGTGAAAAAGAGGTTAAAATAGTTTTGTGGGTTGCATATTATTTATGATTTAAATGGAAAGTGGGTATTTAGTGTAAAAGGTTATTTTGTATGAAGCTTAAACGTAGGTATCCAATATGTATCAATAGGAAGGGATGCTCCTTTTGTTATTTTACTGCCTGTTCTGTCATGTCACTGTATGTGGTGACATTTGGGGTGGTAGAAGGTGTCTTTTTGGAAACTATATGGTTTGCTGAGTAGCTGAGCTATTTTCCTGGAATCTTGTAAGTATATTAACAGTCATTTACCCATTAAACTTCCCAAGATGCTATAGAGTAACTAGTTCTGCCACTTGCAAGGAGGATCAGAAACGCTGGGCCAGGTGACTCATGCCGAGGCAGGAAAGTGGCTGGTGGGCTTCTTTGACTCTTCAGCAGGTCCATAGCAGTAATTTAGAGTGGACCCACTGCTAGACTGTCCAGCCAAAAAAAAAGCACCTTGGAAAAATCTTCAGCGTGCTTTTACTAAGCTAAGAAGACAAACTACTCTGTGTTCTCTCAGTGCATTCTGAAATGAGGCGATTCTTCAGTTGGGGAAAATGCTCAGAAGGATAGAAAGAGGGATCCTGTTGAAAATGTCAAAGCAAAGTTTACTAAAGCACAGTAAAACTTAACACCAGGTATTCCAGGATGTGCTGGAAATGATACCAGGCACTGGAGTTCTTAATGCTGCCTTTTTACAGACCCTTCTGGAGAGTGTAACCCTGATCTGCGTCTTCGTGGGCACCAGAAGGAAGGTTATGGGCTGTCATGGAACCCAAACCTGAGCGGGCATTTGCTTAGTGCTTCTGATGATCACGTGAGTACTTTAAATATAACTGGGGTACTGTCTGCACTCGGTGTCCCTTGGCAGAGGTAAAAAGTGTTTTGGTTTTGGGGAGGGGGGAAGAGACGGTCTGTCTAAAGATGCAATTTTTAAATATTTTGTTGCTTTTGGTTTTTTTTTTTAAAGACCATTTGCTTGTGGGATATTAGTGCTGTTCCAAAGGAAGGCAAAGTGGTGGATGCAAAGACCATCTTCACGGGCCATACAGCAGTAGTGGAAGATGTATCTTGGCACCTGCTCCATGAATCTCTGTTTGGATCTGTTGCTGATGATCAGAAGCTCATGATGTAAGTGGGGTGATGTCTTCAGAAACTGAGTGCTTCTGTCCCTTGAGCTTTCCCATCTGCTCTTTGGTCCCTCAGTAAAATGGGATGTAAACCTTTGTTCTAATTCTGTGTCTTCCCCTTGCAGCTGGGACACCCGGTCAAACAACACCTCCAAACCCAGTCATTCGGTGGACGCTCACACAGCTGAAGTCAACTGTCTCTCCTTCAATCCCTACAGTGAGTTTATCCTGGCCACAGGATCAGCTGATAAGGTATGTCTACCTTGAATTTGGAACATATTTGTTTAGTTTGTGGTGCGTAAGTGGGGATGTATATATTGGTTATTTCAATAAGAAGTATTTTTATGTTTGTTTTTTTTCCTAGACTGTTGCCCTATGGGACTTGAGGAACCTAAAACTGAAGTTGCACTCGTTTGAATCACATAAAGATGAAATATTTCAGGTATAATACGTGCATAGACTTTGTTCTACTTGTTTGTCTGGAGGAAATGAAAAACATTCTTCTCCACTCTACATTTTTATTAAATATACTTGCACTTAAAAACTGATATATTCTTTTTCACTCGTCTTTTGATAACTTTGTCTGCTTGTTGTGAAGCTGTATAGTGCTGTGTGTGGGGCAGAGCTTCAGTACAGACACCTAAGAGTGTCCAGAGAGGCAGGGGCAGAACGTAAGGAGGAAATGGTCGAGGGCTTTAACCGCAACAGAAGGGTGAAATGCAAGCAGTAGGGAGAAAATGTAAATTATTCATGGCAGCAGATTGAAGCAGGGAGGCACAATGAAACGACTGCGGTGTTTTCATCTTCTCAGCTTGGTCTTGCAGGAAGGTTTTAGCCAGTACCCGTTAAAGGGGATCGTTGGAAAGTCCTGTGACAACGAACAATTGCTAATTTTGCTGGTGTAAATATAGAACGTTCAGGTCACGGGTAGCATGTGCTTAGCAGATACAATATTTCCATCTCCAGCTCACGCCCTACTCAGAAGAAAAATATGTAGAGATTTTTTTTGTAGAAGGATTACTAGTTAAAACTGTAGTTACTTCTAAATAAAATTACACATGGAATCTTGAAGTGTCACGTTAGTGTGCAGAATTACGTGTTCTTTTTTAATCCTGTGAGCCGATTAAGTGGTATGTTTTGGAGAGATTTATCTGCAGCAGAAGTAGTAAATGTGAGCTTTTGGGCAGTTAAGCTTAATTACAGTGATTTCTTTTCATGTGTAAACCGTACTACTTAAGGAATCCATAGTTTATATTTGTGCAATCCTTATTAAGGTAAGGAGCAGCTAATGCCCTCAAGAGCTGCTTTGCGCTTCATAACACGTGGCCTTTATTAGAGGAAAGGTTATGTGTGGTACCTTTTTTGTGCTTAAATGCCTGTCTAGGGTACGAATGTTCACAAACCAGCCTCCTGTGTTGGAATGTTATTATCAGGCACATTCATATTTCAAGTTAATATCAATTTGAATGCTCATAGAGCTTTCAGGATACTAAATAGTGATGTTTGTTGTGAATGTCTGTCATGTTACAGCTTCTTAAAACTAACTTCCTTTCTAAATTCATCCTTGTCTGTAGGTTCAGTGGTCTCCCCATAACGAAACCATATTGGCCTCCAGTGGCACTGACCGCAGGCTAAACGTATGGGACTTGAGGTAATTCCCAAATTAGTCACATTATTCTGACGAAATATTATTGATAAATTACATCACACGTCAAAAAACCAAACCAACCCCCCACCTTTACGTTTTTCCTCCCTTTTTTTACAGTAAAATTGGAGAAGAGCAATCCCCTGAAGACGCTGAGGATGGTCCACCAGAGCTGTTGGTAAGTCCTTGGAATCTCACTGACTACTTTGATCTATTTTTCATCTCTGCGATGTAGATTTGAAACCATTCTCCCTTTTTTCTCCCCTCCCCCCAATACTAGTTTATTCATGGTGGTCATACTGCGAAGATATCTGATTTCTCCTGGAATCCCAATGAGCCCTGGGTAATTTGTTCTGTATCAGAAGATAATATCATGCAAGTCTGGCAAATGGTAAGTGGTTTGGGAAGGTGCAGGAGGTGTTCAACTGCCTGGATTTCAGCATCCCAGCTCTTATTTTCAGCTCTCAGCGTGAGCTGCATTGTAGCACTGCCTAAATCTCACAGGGACAGCGAAATCCTCTCTAGGTTTGGTCCAAACAATGGTTTACAAATACTCAGAAGCTGTTTTGTGTTTCTCTGATTTAAAAAAACAAAACACAACAACAACAAAAAAAGAAAGCGCTGGTGTAGAAGCAAATATTTCCCTTCAATGTTTGAATGAAAACAGTGTGTGTGAGGACCAAAAATGAAGTAGTCATTGTCTTAAAGAACGAAATCTTTGTGGATGATGTAAATATCCTCTTGAAGATGGAGAGGGTGGTGGTGAACAGAAGTTTGCTGACCCTAAATTACCAGCTGTTGAAGGTTTTTGGAAGACAAACTTGTACAGTTTGAATGACCTTTGACAAGACCATTCTCCTAATTTTTGTTTATCTAGAAATTTTTTCATGTGGGCTTTGTTCTTAGCAGCTTTCCATGTAGTTCTTTTGGAAGGTCCTTCTGCCGAGTAGAGTATCTACTAAATGTATATAAAATAGTCTGTTAATTGAAGTAAGTCTTGCAGTGGTCTCTACGTTAAGAATGCAGATTTCCATGAGCTACTGTAACTTACAGGATATTTATGCAATGTTTTGGAGATGGGGCTGTTAAGAAATAAGGTCGTTTGTGTTGCTTTATAAATGTTAAATTGCCTTGAGGGATCAGGGATGGGGTGAGAACAGAGGAAGGAACAGTGTTGTTCTCTATGGAACAGAGAAGCTGTGGCTGCCCCAGCCCTGGAGGGGTTCAAGGCCGGGTTGGATGGGGCTTTGAGCAACCTGGTCTGGTGGGAGGTGTCCCTGCCCAGGGCACGGGGTGGCACTGGATGGGCTTTAAGGTCCCTTCCAACTTCTTCAGTTCCTCCGTCTCTGTCTTGCAGGCGGAGAACATTTATAACGATGAAGACCCTGAAGGAAGCGTGGATCCGGAAGGTCAAGGATCCTAGATGATGACTTTTTCTTGGTTTTAGTCTTTTTTTTTTTTTTTTTTTTCCTTCTTTTCCCTCTCAACCCCGATATTGACTTAACACTGGTTTTGAGACACACGTAGACTTTGTGTTCAGCCATCCTTCTGTAGATACCATCACCAGGCTTTTCAACCCAGACAGTGAGTGCTCCTGAAGAAAAAAGGGCTGAGCCTGGCTCCGCTGGTTCCGTGCTGTAGCTCCTCGCTCAGATCCACAGCAACCTCTCGCCTTTAGGGCTGTCTGTCTCATTTTAGCTGCCTTCATCACACAAAGCAAACTTGATTTTGTTGTTTTCTTTTTTTTTTTTCCTTCTTCTTCTGTCTTTTAGCTTGCTACAGCTGCGGGCTTTTGCCTAATTTAAGTAAAAATTAACTCGGTGGAGCTGCCAATGTGTGTGAGAGCCAGTGGAGATGATACGAGTGTTAATCCACTGCCAGTTCAGAAATGGAGTGTCAGAAGGTCTTGTCCTCTCAGTACAGCTCAGAAGTCTTGGGATTCCTTTAATTAATCTCTACCTTGTGGATTTATTTTTTTTCTTGTCTCTGCAGATACAAAACATATTTGCAGATTCCAAGTTGAACTAAAGTTCCTTTCTATATTTTTTTTGTCTCTACTGGTAATTCTGGGTTTTTCATTCACTCCTTCCTTCCTTTCCCTTCTTTCCCGTCTGCTGGGCCGCAGCAGTCTGGATTCGTTAGCTATTCCTCCAGAGCATTGTTCACCTTTTCATGGTTTTTTGTTTTGCTCTATTGTGTGTTTCTTGAGCTGTGTTTTCACATAAATATTTCTTTCCTTTCTGTGAAATGGTTTTTAAAACTTGGGGGCCACCAAGTTGTAAAGGTGTATGTTTTTACCAACTGATGTACCACAGATGGCGTGTTCAGGAACCTATAACAGCGTTGGTAGCTGGTACCTGTAAAGCAATTTAAATGTGGATAAACTACTTTTTTTAGGAGTTAGTCCTTTGACCACTAGTTCCTGCACATCTTCCACTAGGGTGTCCTGTTCTACCAGCAACCTGTTACTCTCCGTGCTCCTCATGACTAATTGCGTGTAAGTGCTTCAGATGGAATAAATTTTTTCTACGTAAAAGCTGTGGAGCTCTGTGATTTGTGTGCTGGGGTTTTCCTTCCACGTCAGCTGCTTTCTCCAGGGTAAACTCTTCAGAGAGCAGAGAAAGCAAGGGCATAGTCTATCCGTGTGTGTCCTATGGGACTCCATGCTGGTATAGATACTCCTTGTGTTTGTACACCTGGCTTCTTTCTTTGTGAAATGCATAAATAAGGACTTACTATCCCTAAGCAGCCAAGAATGAAGTGGATTTTGGGTCTGCCTTCAGCCCTTCCCACAGAACTATTATTTTTTTTATTGTTAGTCTGCAGAATAAATAGTCGGGTACCTTCCAAGTACCCTGCTTTGACACACGAGCTTGTTATTTTCTTTTTGAGACGCAGCTTTGAGAATGAAAAGGATCCTTAAACTCTGACCTTTATTTTCAGTGTGAGACTTTATATATAAAGTGGAAACCTATTATCCACAAACTCCTTCCTGTGGCCCACGGTGGAGCGTGTCACAATACAGCAGAGACCCTTGGAATACAAAAGAAAATCCCGTTAAAAGGATAAAGCTTCTCTTGCATGTAAACTTTAAAAATCAAGCCCCCCCCCAACACTGGCTTCCAGAACAACGCTCCCTGTGCAGGCTTACACCATCCACCTATGGAACAAGGCAAGGTACATTATTTTTTTTTTTCAAACACAGCAAAACCATACAGTATAACATTCTTCATTTATGTCCATTGTTCAGTGCAAGTATTTTCTCTGCTCCTCTCTGGGAAAGCAGTTTTACTACGACATCGACAGCAGCGCCTTGAGAAAATACGAGTGAAACGATGGGTGTTCCTGGCTTGGGGCGGCTGCTGGGTGTCAGGCAGGGCAGGTGGCAGGAGGGGATGTCCCCTGCAGGTGCCTCTGTCCTTTAGCTTTGCTACAAAGAGGGGAAAAATCCATCATTTTTAGCAGTCCTGGTCTTCTTTTTCGTCCTGGTCTTCTTTTTCTTCCGATTTGCAAAGGTGGCCGTAGATTTCTAAGCAGCCCCTGTGTGGAGAGAAAGTAAATTTAGGAGACTGAGTATTTATATAAAGTGCTCTGGCTGGAGAAAACAGGGAAGAGATGCTATTTCAGAAAAACATTCTTTTCAGGTTAGGGAAGAGAAGTAGTTAGGAAACACTTAAACTGGCTGGGTACACGGTCTCGTGAGTGCGTGGACCTGGCCCAACCCACGAGCCCTTGGCGAGGAAAGCTTTAACAGCAGGGAATGTCATTTTTGGTGTGAGCAGCAGGAGATGCTGGCTCAGGGCCCTTCTTAACCCACAGGTCCCCCGTTCCAAGGGGAAACTCCAGGAGGTGTCCTGCTACCCGAGAAGCCTCCCGCCCTATCGCTTCCAGGGATGGCAAGTTAAAGATTTAGAGAGCCACGGTGCTGCACCCGGGCTTGAATATTGGCTGTGATTTAGACCCGTGATTTAGAAGGACCCAAGCAGCAAAGACATGGGGTTGTTGGGATCTGCTCTGAGTCGTAAATGCGGTTATTCTCATTAATACATCTTGGAACGGCTGCTGGCGTGAGAGGCTGAAACAGAGCTCTCTTCCCCTGCTAAAATCTTACCTGGATAAAAGGAAACTCTACCTATTTATGGTGGGGAATCTCCTCTCGAGCCCTTGCATGAGGAGGTTTGAGTGGAGAAGGGGAAAAATGAATACTAAAGTAATGGTGAAGCTACGGAAAATGGTTAAGAGTGTACAGCTGAGACTGGAGTAACATAAAATGCCAAGTTTGGTGAGTAAAATAGTCCTCAAACCTACAAACATTTTCTGCAGCTTTAAAAAATCCCATGTAATGAAGCCCCGAGTGAAACCAGCAGCAGGGAGTGACAGGCAGAAGATAGTTCTCTCTCACTGAGGAGCATCTGCAGTGGTGTTTCCCAAACCTAAACCTCAGCTCCTTCCCACGTATTCCTAAGGAACAGGAATATTTGATTTTAAGTTGCCACGGCTGCTTCCTGGAAAGCCACCTCCATTCCTTCCAGCAAAACCCTAATTGCCAGATGGCAAAGGCTCTGGAGTTCCTGCCACCAGACCCCTTGCTCACACGCTGGCCAGGAACCAGGAGCAAAAAGCCCCTGGTGTGACCACCAGCCTCTTCCCCACCATCCTCCACCTCCTCCCAGCCCCTCCACGCCGCAGGGACGAGCCACCAACGCACTTGTAGATGGAGAGCTCCCGGTGAAGGCTGGTCCTCAGCTCCTCCAGTTCCTGATTCTTGCGCTGCTGGAGCTGGACCCCGTTCTTCAGCTCCTTCAGCCTGTCTTCCAGCTCCTCAACCTGCTCCTGGGGAGTCAGAAGACACGAGTGGGTGAGTTGGGGGAGGAAGGCTGTCTTGGTTCCTACACTCAGCTGCTGCCCACACTCTCCTGGGGGGATCTGCCTATCCGTGGTGTTGGTCTGGACAAAGCCCAGCCAGGCTGGTGGCCAACTACCATCTTAAAAAACCTCCAAAAAAAATATCAAAAAATCTTTGTTTTATTACAAAGGTGGGAGTTGGGGTTGGGATGTGCTGTGTTGGGTCCTTAGTTGGTTTTGTCCCCTAGACTACTTCGTGTGTGTTTTGAGAAGCTGCCAGAACTGTATAAACCTGTGAGCCAGGAGAAGATAAACAAGGAATTTGGGAAAAAAAAAAAGAAAATGTGGAGGAACATCAAGAATGCCCCAAGTTCTGTCCTCCCAGGGAGAAATCCAAGAGGAGCAGTGTCACGGGCACTGGGGACCTGGTCCCCAGCCCAGTGGTGAGGAGAAGCCATGGAGGGGACACGCCAGCTTCGAGAAGCTGCTGGGAGCCTGGCTGGGAGGAGGCAGCGATTACGAGCCGAGAACAGGGAGTGTTGAAACGGGGGAGATTAATTGTGGAGCCTCTTTGCCAAATGTGCTCTTGCAGATATTGAATTGCCTCGTCCCTCAGGACGTGGTGGCGGGGGGGACGGACACACGCACCGGGCACAGACAGAAATAACCCTCTCGGGAGGCAGCCAGGGCTGCGGGTGCAGGAGGTGAGACCCTCCTGGCAGTGGGAAGGGCAGGATCTACCCCGGCAGGGCTGGGCTTTTAAAGAAAAGCCATCTTTTTTTTTAAAAAACCTGACTTTTCCGAGTGCCTTTGCTGTGCCCGGCAGCATCGCTCAGCTCTGCCACACTGGGAATGAACCCTCTGCCTCGTCCCTGCTGGCTGGGGCCATTCCTGAGGGGCAGCTCAAACCCAAGAGAGAATATAATCAGGAGAAAACTTTTTTTTCCAGCAGCTCATCGGGTGCAGCTCCGGCATCTTCCCACCGCACCCCTGTCAGCTCGGGTCTGCCCTTCGCTCAGGGGCTGCTGCTTCTCCTGGACGGTGCCAGGGTGGGGGATGCTTTTGACTTCAACCAGCAGGAGATATTCCACCTCTTTACCCTCTTCATCCACCCCGTTCCTCCCCTTGGCCCTACGAGCAGCACCACCCGCGTCTCACCCGCTGCGAAGAACGACTCCCACCCTCCAAACAAGAGGGTGCCGGGGGCGATGGGGGCACGTACCCGGTACTGCCCGACCTCCTCATCCCGCTTCTGCTTGACGAGGACGATCTGCTCCTCCAGGCTGCGGTTCTGCAGCCGCAGCCGGCTGACCTCCCCCTGCAAGGGCCGCAGGGCTTCCTTCATCCCCTGGATCTCCCCCTGCATCTCCTGCAGCGCCTTGGCCCCCGCCTCCCGTCTCTCCAGCAGCCGCAGCAGCTGGGGCTCGTAGTGCTCCTCCAGGCCCCGCCGGCTCTCCGCCACGAAGCTCTCGAACTCCATGGAGAGCCGGCGGCTCTCCTGCAGGTAGAGGTTGTCCTGCCGGTACGGCGGGGTCTCCAGCCGCTGCCTCA
This sequence comes from Tringa tobata, assembly GCA_033628505.1. Taxonomy (NCBI): domain Eukaryota; kingdom Metazoa; phylum Chordata; class Aves; order Charadriiformes; family Scolopacidae; genus Tringa; species Tringa tobata. Next base: position 888 of record JAHREE010149047.1, on the reverse strand, counting down.
AAACCTCCTTCTCCTTCTCGCAGGTCTCCTTCAGCTGGGAGAGTTCGCCGGAGAGTTGCCCGGCCTGGGTCTCCAGCTCGCCCCGGTAAGCGGCGTGCTGGGAGAGGTCGTGCCGCCGGCTCTCCAGCTGGTACTGGCAAGCCACGCACTCCTTCGTCACCTTGAACAGCTTCTGCTTGATCTGCCGGATCTCATCCTTCAGGTTGTCCCTCTCCAGCTCCACCTTGGCCAGCAGCCGGCAAGCCGCCTGGATCTCCTCGTGGGCATGGCGGATCTCCTGCAGCGCCGGCTCCCGGAGCTGGGAGAGCTCGGCGATCAGGCTGTCTCTCTCCTTCTCCAGCTGCTCGACGGCTTCGATGCATTCTTGGAAATAGTCCCCCAGCTCTTCGAGGGTCAAGCACTGCTGCTCTGCATCCAAGGGGCCACCCGCTCCCTCTGCATCCATATCCAGTGGGATTCCTGCCCCATCTGCATCCGCGTCAGCCGGGATCCCTGCTCCCTCTGTGTCCATGTACAGCGGGATTCCTACTCCATCAGCATCCATGTCCAGTGGGATCCCCATCCCACCTTCATCCACGTGCAGCGGGATCCCTGCCCCATCCCTGTCCAGTGGGATCCCCATCCCACCTTCATCCACGTGCAGTGGGATCCCTGCCCCATCCACGTCCAGCGGGATCCCTGCCCCATCCCTGTCCAGTGGGATTCCTGCCCCATCCACGTCCAGCGGGATTCCTGCCACATCCACATCCAGCGGGATCTCAGCCCTGGCCGCATCCTCGCCCAGCTGGGGCCCTGGTGTATTTAGCTCCAAGGAAGCGTCCCCGCCATCTGCCTGCAGCTTCCAGGAGGTGACAGGGCTGTCCTGGGTCAGGGGTGTCACCCCCGCAC
>JAHREE010149038.1:0-10935 GCA_033628505.1 Tringa tobata | reverse complement strand
GACGTGGAGTGAGGTCTCTGGCTGAGGGAAGCGGTGTTGGGCATTTGGAAATGCATCTTTTAGTGGAGACACAAACCAGAGGTGCTTACGAGCCCTGGAGATCCCCTAACGCGTGTTGCAACAGCAGGCGCCGCAGCCGGCGTTATCCCAGGTAATTAGCCAGTCTGCCTGCATTCCTCCCGCAGCCTCAGTTAATTACGAGGCTCTCTTTAACTTCTGGTCAAAGCCCTGCCGTAGCGGTGTTAGAGGATGTTAACCAGCTGCCACCTACTGCTTCAATCAATGCTTTATAAACACCCGACAAAGGGCTTGAAAGCGGGGTCTCTTGCTCCTCAGGGCAGGTTCTGCTCCCCCTGATCCCTTCCTCCCTGAGCGCCGGGCGTAAGGAAGGACTAACCCCATCCTTGGTGGTTGTAGGGAAGGACTAACCCCATCCTTGGTGGCTGCAAGGAAGGACTAACCCCNCTGCAAGGAAGGACTAACCCCATCCTTGGTGGCTGCAAGGAAGGACTAACCCCATCCAAGCAAATGTCTTAGTACACTAAAAGCAGCAGCTTTCTTCCTTGAAGCATTTCATCCTCTATCAACTGGAACATGAACCCATCCACTTCAGGAGATGTCTAGGCAGGTTCAGTGGGAAGAGCCGTGCCGAAATCCATCTCGTGGTGGCAGGTTTCTTGGACAAGGTTGACAGGGAAAGTGGGTTGTCTCTTATATTGGGCCCTGTTGATATTGCTGGGGGAGGTAACCTTAAACATGCAAATGTGGTTTCTCATGTTTGAAATAGAAGCATCAGCCTTCAAAACTAAATAAATACATGTTGAGAACACTCACCATGAGCTTAGCAAAGTTATGTTAACCACTTAGACCATCTGTTGGAGAAAATGTAGTTGTGAAGCTGGGGTAGGTTAGGGGTGTGTTAGCGAGAGAAGAGGTAATAAAGTTGTTTGTCTCTTTAGGACAGAGTCAAGTGACCACTGCAAAACTCTTCAGGAACCAAGATTTTAATTTTTTAATTTTAAATTAATTTTAATTGTCTTTTTTTTTTTTCCTGCTGATGTTACAGTTCCTTTTTAAAAGTTCATAAGATTTTTTTTTCATCCTTTTTCTAAAGATACATTTTCTCTGGGACCCAAAAAACATGACGTGTTTGCTGGGTGTCCTCATGGCAGCAAAGTCCCTCGGTGTATCAGGAGGACAAGGCTGGGAGCTTCCTTGCCTTCCTGACCTGGGGATGCGAGATGGTCTCACCATGACTTTATCCTGAGAGGAAGCAAGGCGAGAAAATGCAAAGAAAAGAGTTAAAGTCAGAAGAAGAAGAAGTGTGGCCGGTTCCTAACAGCCAGCTGGCTGAGCTTTTCAGCCTGACAGCATCTCCCCTCCTTAAACGCATTGGGAAATGTTGAAAAATGCCTTGGATGTCATTACGACACTGGGATTTCTTCAGGAGGAGCTGCCTGTTTGTTTAAACAAAGGCCCAAAGGAGGTTGCTCGTTGTCCTGGGATTGCCTTTGACCGGCGACCCAAACAGGAGAAGGTGTCCAGGGAAGGGACATCACAGGAGTGTGGCTGAGTGCTGGCAGAAATGTGATTAATCTTAACTAGACAGCCGTGCCGGAACCTCTTCCAAGTTGTTGGGACTCCACACTTAACACATGGTGTGTTTGCGACCGCTCTCCTGTCCTTTTCAATTACCTTCTCTCTCTCACTCTCTTTCCCTCACTCCTGAAGACATTAGTCTTGTTTGAATGCTTCGTTATACCTCGCTGATGCAAGCTGTAATCTGCCCTTGTTACAGTATTTGCTGCTGGTGAATCTCCTGCAAGCCAGGAAAGGTAAAATATACGAGGAAAAAGCAGTATTTAGCAAAAGAGTCTGCTTAGGTCATCTTGCTGTTTTTTAGAGATACCAAGTTCTTCATCTGGTCTTGTACCTGATCTGAAGAAAACAGTACAAGTGTTTGAGACCACTCGTAAAGGATCCAGGAATTGGGATAAGTCTCATGGTCGTTAACGTTTCCTCAAATGTGTGATTTAACTGGAAGGCTGGTGAAGTTTCCACCGGGAAGTGCTGCTCCCAGGAACTGAACGTGGGGGACTGAGGCTTCTTGGCAGCTGCTCGCTGCCTCTCCAGGCAGTACTGCAGTAAATCCAACAAATAATTGGCTTAATTTATCGGTGTAGAAAGGTCACCAATCTTCTTTTTCCAGCTGTCATGTCCACCTTGGGGTCCCTATCCTGCAGCTCTTGGAAAGCTCTCAGGGATTCTTGCAGAATCCAGCTCTAGGTAGGTTTGTATTTTATTTTATTTTATTTTTTCAGTTGGAAAATAGTAGCAAATCAGGTGCTTTCAGTCTTTAAAGGATTAAAGGGGGTTGTGCTGCATTGAATTGGAGGTGTCAACTCTCTTCTGCAAATCAAGAGAGTGAAATCATTATCTGGTATGACCATCTGGGAGAATGAGGCTGAATAATGACATTAGTACGTTCAGGCATGGATTCATTGACGTCAGATTTTGCTCAAACTGGGTGAGAGCAAATCAGACTTACGTAGCCGTCGAGATTCATCATCTTGCCTCCATCGCTCAGTAATGGCTTTTGCCTTGGGGATCAGCAGAACTAGAACTAAAAATATTATCCCAGTACACCTGATCAGTTACAGAACACAATACAAGAAAGAAAATGCTTTTTCAACCCCTGGTATAATTACTTACGTCTCTTCGTGATGAATCATAAATGCTCTTCTGATAGCTACATGAATAATTTGTAGCCATTTTAAAATATAATTTTCCGTGTAAGTTCTTCTAGTGACAAATTGTCTACAAATAGCTTATTGACTTCTCAATTGCGGGAGTTATTTGAAATTATTCATAGATTGTTTCTTGGTTTGCTGCTTGTTTACAAGCAATTCCTTTTTAGTATTCAGCAGTTGGTATTCAAGTGCTCGGTTTCCAGCTGCACAATTCAGTTTGTATTTTGACATATAGGTCACCCAGTAGTGTTTCTGCTCCTTGACTAAATGTGCATAATTCGTAGGATCTAGCTTCTTGCACGAATATTTGCATTGAATTACCAAATTCTTATTCTGCAGCCATTCTGTAACATTTGTTTAAAAAGAATTGTTTCAGTTTCTGCCCGTAATCTTATTTACAAGAGTATTTATGGAAATACTAATACACGGTGGACATTACCATAAATGAACAAATTTGCTGTAAAGCTTCAGCTATGCACTCAGCTGCAGTTTTATTACTTTAACTGTGTTTGCCAATCTTCTTTCTATGATATGAAAATATTGATCTTTATAATGCTTATTTTCCCCCCCCCCGTGTGATGAAATTAAGCAATTATATGAAAGAGCCACATATGTATTCTTAACAGTTATAAGCATTTCTTGTGGAAACTGCATTCGGTGACCTCCATCCTCAGTGCTGGCTGTCCCCTGCCTTATGTGTGTCGTGTCCTTCCATCTGATTTTAAAGTATTTTTCCTCTTAGATCCTGTTAACACCCTGTTAGATGTTCCTAGAACCCCACAGTTCTGTTTAAAACCACAGTACCATGAATCAATAGATAAATAATACCCGATGCTCTTAACTGGACAAGCCAAAGCCATTAAACGAGCGGTAACTGGCCACTCTTCCAAGCCCCAATCTTTGTTATGACCCTTTCTCCTTTCCCTTCCCAAATTCCCCCGCTACTCCAGAGAGAGAAGATAAAATATCTCAAGGGTGGAGACACTTCAGCCCGTGGATTGCATTGCAAAGCAATGAAGAGAGCATGTCTGAAATTCTTCTATACATTTCTAAAATAACAGCGTGCCCTCTTGCAGTTTGGAGATAAGGGAAAACGGCCCTTGAAGAACTGAAGCATCCAAAATCTAAAATTTCATTCCTGTTTTTTAGGGCACGCACCACTTGGAAAACACTTCTATTATTCTCCTCTTTTTTTTTTTTCTTTTTTTTTTTTTCCCCTTTGCCTTTTTCAAATAACCCCAGCGCAAGGCTTTGAGCCTGGCCTCTCTGGATTCTGTTAGCTGTGTTTCCCTCCACCTCTCCCTGCTCCCCGGGGCTCGGGAGGGTGTTTATTACAGATGAATGTTTAATGTCTGCCTTGAAGAGCTACTCGTCTGGCTCGGATTTTCCGGCTGCAGCGCTCCGTGGGGAAGGGCCCTGCTGAGGGTTGTCTGGGCAGAGAGAGATGCTCTTGGGTCTCGTGGCTGGTTGTCGTGAGGGCTTTCTCGTCTCGCTGGTCGGTAGATCATTTGGTGGAGGAGAGCTTGGTGAGGAGGTGGTGCTGATTATTTTGTTTGGCCTCCGTCGTTGCCGGTTAACGCCTGACACGGAGCTACGAGACGAAGGGGATCTCCAAATCACCTGGGTATGAGCAGGACAACGCGGTGGCCGTTCGAAAGAGCTACTGAGGAAGAAAAGCTCATGGTGAGCCAACAACTTCCTTCACCAGCCTTGCTCCTGAGGCTAGATGCAAGGAGGAAGGAGGCTTCTGGTTCTAGACACTTCTCCTTGTGATGTTTCTCTGATGGCTTTCATCCATGGTGGCAGCTGGTGCCTGGACCTGAGTTGTCCTCGCCTGACTTGCGTTTAAATGCAGCTACTTTATGTTATGGGTAGGAGATAGGGTGGGCGGAACGCTTTAGTAACATGTCTCTTTGAAGCTCTAGCAAACTCACTCTGAGGTGTAGGTAGGTGAGGGATATTCCTGCTACACACATAGCTGAGGGACAGGATGCCATCCAGAGGGACCTGGACAAGCTTGAGAAAGTGGGCCCATGCGAACCTCATGAGGTTCAACAAGGTGCTCTGGGGAGACCCCACCTGGAGCACTGGGTCCAGCTCTGGAGTCCTCAGCACAGGAAGGACACGGACCTGTTGGAACAGGTCTAGAGGAGGCCATGAAGATGCTCCGAGGGCTGGATCCCCTCTGCTGTGAGGACAGGCTGAGGGAGTTGGGGGTGTTCAGCCTGGAGAAGAGAAGGCTCCAGGGAGACCTTATTGCAGCCCTTCAGTACTTAAACGGGGCTTGCAAGAAAGATGGGGATAAACTTTTTAGCAGGGCCCATTGGAATAGGAGAAGGGGTAATGATTTTAAACTAAAAGAGGGAAGATTTAGGCTAGATATAAGGCAGAATTTTTTTTTACCATGAGGGTAGTAAGACACTGGCCCAGGTTGCCCAGAGAGGTGGTGGATGTCCCATCCCTGGGAACGTTCAAGGTCAGGTTGGACGGGGCTCTGAGCAACCTCATCTAGTTGAAGATGTCCCTGCTTATTGCAGGGGGGTAGGACTAGATGGCCTTTAAGAGTCTCTTCCAACCTAAACTATTCTATGATTCTATGATCTCTCTTACATTACTGTCTTGAAAATGACTTGGTTGTGCCTCAGAAGATGGGTCTGATGCTTTGCTTGGACGGGCTGGAGCTGGGTGAGTGTTGAGAAACCTCTCAAAGGCTGAAACCAACCAGCACTGCGTGATTGCACCATCAGTGCAAAAGAGCAAGGTTTCGCAGCCTCTTAGGGCTACGTCCTTTCTCCCAGTTTCCAGGCTCACTTCCCATGTGCCAGAAAACATTTCTCAGCTGGTTGAAATTACTTACCCGTGGTCCTAGCTTGAGCTGTCTGCAGACTGCTGTATCTTGCCAACTGGGAGCCAGACATTAGAGCCCAACTTAAGTAATGGTGGATTGTAAGCAGCAGCTTTCACCAGGTGAGTCGAAGGGAACAAAGGTTTCCCCTTGGAGGAGCTCTCTTCAGCTTTTCACAGCCAGGAGATGGTTTGGGGTTTTTTTTTTTTGAGGGCCTTTAAACACTTAACTCCATCCAAAATGAAACACAGCTGCCCGGAGCAGCTATTCCACAACTTTTCGTGTGCTCGTGCTCCCAAGAGTACAAAACAAAGAACGCAGCAGAGGGGGTTTTGTGCAGTCGATGGTTTCCTTGCCGTGGTTTCCTAATTGCAACCCCTGCCTAATTAGCTGGGATGCTGCCTCCTCTAAACTCCTGTGGGATGGTGCAAGTCGAAAGCTGAGCGCTAGTAAAAGCTCCCGTGGTTGGTTGTGTGGCCAACAGGCATATTTTTAGTTCACACCCTGTCCTGGTCAAACTCTTTTACGGATAATGTTGGTCTTTTCTTTATTCTCTGTCTCTCAATCCCACTGTTTCTAGCCTGGTGCAAAGTGCTGAAGTGCAGATCTGCCATTTATTGAAGTGCTGGGAAAAAAATCAAAGCTGGAAAAAAAAAAAGTGGGGAGGAAGGTCAGGCGAAAGGTAAGGTCATGTTTGTTTTCAAGACATACCTTTGCAGGCAGCTCTGTAATAGAAAATCAGAATACATGGTCTTGGTTGGAAAGAGTAGCCCCTGCAATGGCAAAGAGTATTTGTGGTCCCATTGCCAGGAGGAAACGTGAGAGACAGAAGCCCTCTCTATTGCTCAGGCTGATTAAAAAAAATTGCATTTTGGCTTCCCCAGTCTGTTACATGACCAGGCTGCGGAAGGAACACAGCCAGTAACACCAGCATGGGCAGTGTTTTGGAAAGGCTTTTAAAACGGTGGGGTAAATGAGCACGGCAGAAGTCCCACCATTTATTTCAACGACGTCTAAAAGTTTTGGGAACGGGTCAGATGTATTATTTTTTTTCCGCTTCAATTGAAGCGCTTTCAAAGGGCCGGGTTTTCGGAAACTTCTACGCATTTCTTGCCTGAGGAGTCTTGGGTACCCAGCCTGAGACATTTGTATAGATGCATCCCCAAACCACTGACCACTTCTGAAAACTCTGTCCTTCGCAGTGGAGCTTCTCTCTGTCCATCTGTTTGGGATGTGGTTGTGCTGCTGTTGCAGACATGGAGGTTTGCCCTCAGCTTCAATGGAATTGTTGTTTCCCGTGGCCATCCCTCCTCCTCTTGCTTTCACCAGGCTCCGACAAAGTTCTCCTTCACTAATTGCTTAACAGAGGCCTCCAGAAGGGGTGTTCTCTGACAATATAGTGCCTTCACAACGGAAAACGTCCTCTCAGATTTTAATAACTGTATTAATAAAGTGAGGGAGCGATGTTCCTTCGCTGGTGCGCTGTGACAGTGAGCCAAAGAGCTTGCTTTCGGAGGAGTGGCATCCCAATTTCTCCAGTTCTGGGAGATCCTTTGGGGACTGGGCTCATCCCACGTTGTTGCAGATCCCATAGAGTATTTTGTTCCGCCCATGCCCCTGCCCCAGACTTCCATTCTGCTCCCCTGCTTTAGTTTAAAGCCATGGAATGAGAGGGCAGAAGAGAAAACCAGGGGGGAAAAGCAGCTAAGAAAAAACATTGGCATAAAGGGGGACATGCCATAGTAATGAGAACTGGTGTGAGTCCTCAAAAGCACCATCATAAGAAAATACCAGCAAGAAATAGCCGCCTCCTCCCTAGTCTCAGTCCATTCTGATGTACTATAATTTTGCAGAACGCCACGTGGTACGAAATCAATTTAAGGTGCTTGTACAACTGAGCCTTAGCTAAGGAAAAAAACAATTACCTCGTCTCTGTAGTTCTACATCGGGCTGGAGTTGCTAATACATGTCCTGGTAGTTATGCTTCTTTTGGACCATTGAAAAGCTTCCACTATTTTTTACATTGCATTCCAGAAAAAAAAGTCTGTTAGATTTGCTCTTTCCTGAAGGACCGGTGATCAGAAGGCTGTTTTTTTTATTATTATTGTTGGGTTTTTTTAAATATACAGGGAGTGGGAGGTAAAAAGAAAAACAGCTCTTAAAAATATCACAGCTTTCTATTTTTATTTTCTGGGAGAAGGAATGCACGTATCCCTTTGCCTGGGGCTAACCTGGAGTTCTTCCTTATCTTCTGCTGCTGTTTGTTTGGCTGGCTCTGTGCGTTCTTCATCCCTTCCAGTCACTGGTTTTCTGTGATGAATAGGTGCCTTTCTGTTGTGCAGACAGGGTAGACCCTTTTGAGGCCTTGAAGGTTTATGTTGTTAACAGCATTTACATTCTGCCATCTGATTCTTGGTGCTTGAAAATCTAGTATCTATTTCCATAGGGCTCAGCTCTTCATCCACTGCAGTGTCCTCCCAGGAACAACTCTACTGCATGACAACAGTATCATTTCCAGCCAAGTCAGATAAACTGTGCTTCCATGTGTGGTTTGTATTTTTGGTGGCTGGCATGTTCCAATAAAGTCTTCTCGCTGGTATCTTCAGAGCTCCTCTAATTTGACTGACTTGGGCAGGAGTTGTATTTGTGCTGTACTCTTCTGTGGTAGCCTTTACCCAAAGGTTGAGTTCAGTAATTTGCAGAAATCAAATCTTTATGGTGGTTTATTTGCACCTATGGACAGCTGGAGCCACCTCAGATTTTGTGAAGGTGGCAGTTAAGAAGAGCAGAAGGTTGAACACTGAGTGACAGAGGTTGGAGTTGGCGAGGAGACCTGACCTGCTCAGTGGGGAAAATAAAGAAGGATATGAGGAGAGAGGGTGATGACTTCCAGGTTTTGGAAAATCATCTTCCTTTTTTGAAAATGCTGCGAGGGCTGGAGCTCCTCTCCTATGAAGATAGGCTGAGAGAGTTGGGGATGTTCCGCCTGGAGAGGAGAAGGCCCTGGGGAGACCTTATAACGGCCTTTCAGTACCTGAAGGGGGCTACAGTAAAGATGGGGGGTACTGTATTGGTTTTGAATTGAAAGAGGGGAGATTTAGATTAGATACTAGAAAGCAGTTTTTTCCTGTGAGGGTGGTGAAACACTGTCCCAGGTTGCCCAGGGAAGCTGTGGCTGCCCCATCCCTGGAGGGGTTCAAGGCCAGGCTGGATGGGGCTTGGAGCAACCTGGTGTGGTGGGAGGTGTCCCTGCCCAGGGCAGGGGGGTTGAAACTGGATGATCTTTAAGGTCCCTTTCAACTTGAACCACTCTATGATTCTCTTTGCACTTATCAGCCCGTGACATCAGATTGCTCCCAAGATCCATTAGTCTGAAGGGTCAAAAACTTTGAGCCATTCGCTAGATGTTTGGAACAGGCTGAAACTGCCAAGGGACAGGGTATGTAATAGGTTTGTTACTGTGGGAGGATTTAGGCAGAGTTGTAGGCACTGGAATGGAATTTTGCAAGCTTTCGCTCTTCATTTCGAGAGGATAATGGAACAGCATCACATATCCTTTTCCATAACTGGCTGTGGCTTTCTCCTTGGCCTTTACCATTTGATTATTGGGTTTTGTGTGCTTTTTCCTCTGCTAAGTCCTTTAAAATTATTGTGCCTTTCAAGAAAAACAGTCAGGTCTTAAGAGGCATTTTGGGGGGCTGGGGGGAATCTGGAGTTTGTTTAAAGAAAGGGGATCTGAAGAAGATAAAGCAGAGATAGCAGCTATGCAGAACTAATGATGCATTCCAAAAGGGAACCGAAGAGCCCTACACCTCCATGAAACACACCGCTCTATATTAGCTTTTTCACTGAGAAATCTTTTGAAGGACTAGAATCTCACGTACACGTGTTATAACAAGAAAGTTAAAAAGTTGAAAAAACAGTTGGGTTAACTGTTGTTGTTTTTGCACTGCAGCTGTTTCAGACCCAAGAGAAACTAAGGGAGTAGTGGTTCTTGTTCAAAGATGATGCTCGATGGCTGGAAATTGCTATTAATAGAGCAAATACTTCTTTTGGGCAACCTGGTTCCTTGGAGTAGGTCATTTAATCCTATTGCTCAGGAATTGCCCATTGTTGGGTTTTTTTCCAATAGGTTTGGGGCACGGAGGGCATTTGGATTAATGAGAGGCAGAGACGGTGGGAAAATACTCCATTATCCTTAGCCTTTGGTAAGCCTGGATAATTAGTGAAACCTTTGCAAGAAGTATCTTTCATTTCAGTGTAATTGCTAAATAACTGTCTCATCTGGTAGGGGTATCATCTGTGTTGATTGATAACACACAGATAATGTATGAGACATCTGCTTCAGAATTAAAGGGGGAGAACTGGCCTCTCTGGGGCAATTTTTGGGTGCCAGCTGAGAATTCCTTGGGCTCCTTTACATCAGAATCCTTAGGCCTCCTCCCTAGGAAAATGGGAAGCCCGCGAATAGGTTGTGGATTTTGATTTTTGAGGATGAACTTTACAAGCTGTAAAAGAAATGGCTTTGAAGGAAAGATGTTTCCCTTTCTCGTGAAAGGGAAAACCAGTGATCTCCATCCTGAAGGAACAGGCAATAGGCTCGAGACTGAGGATGTTCCCTTCCCAGTTCTGTCACTGGCTTCCTGTCTGGTCTTTACCACCAGTATCTCTCTGGATTTCTAGTTCCCATCCGTAACAAGGGAAATATTAGTATTTCCTTTTTTTTTCCCCCTGTTTTTGTGTGTTTAGGCAGCAAGTTCTTTCAGCAGGGGGCTCTTTCATGCTGCGTGCGGTAAAAGGCTTGGTTCTGCAGGACCTCGTGGGTCTCTTGTGTTATGAATAGTAACAAAGGGGCAGGAAGATGTCCAAAGGTATGTTTTTGGAAAAGTGGCCAGTAGTTCTTTCTTTCTTTTTCTGGGGGGCGGGGGCAAATTCCTTTGCCCTTAGAAGCCAGGGAAGTTAGTGCATTCCAGTTCAACCAGGCCAAGTGCAAGGTCCTGCACCTGGGTCACAGCAATCCCAGGCATAAAATACAGGTTGGGCAGAGAATGGCTGGAGAGCAGCCCTGAGGAGAAGGACTTGGGGGTGTTGGTGGATGAGAAGTTCAATGTGAGGCGGCAATGTGGACTCACAGCCCAGAAAGCCAACCCCATCCTGGGCTGGGGATTCTGCCCCTCTGCTCCGCTCTGGGGAGACCCCACCTGGAGCACTGTGTCCAGCTCTGGAGTCCTCAGCACAGGAGGGACATGGACCTGTTGGAATGGGACCAGAGGAGGCCACAAAGATGATGAGAGGCTGGAGCCCCTCTGCTCTGAGGACAGGCTGAGAGAGTTGGGGGGG
>JAHREE010149036.1:0-10647 GCA_033628505.1 Tringa tobata | reverse complement strand
TGGCACTGCTGCAACTGCCACTACTGCACTGACACTGCCGCTGCTACTGGCACTGACACTGCTGGCAGTGACACTACTGGCACTTCTGCAATTGCCACTGCCACTGCTGCTGGCACCGCCGCCGCTGGCACTGCTGCAACTGCCACTGCTGGTACTGACACTGCCGCTACTGCTCGCACTGCCACTGCTGGAACTGCTGGTACTGCCACTGCTGGCACTGACACTGCTTTCACTGCTGGCACTGACACTGCAGCTGCTGCTAGCACTGCCACTGCTGGCACAGCTGCATATGCCACTGCTGGCAATGCCACTGCCGCAGCTGATGGCACTGCCACTGCTGGCACTGCTGCATCTGCAAAAGCTGGCACTGATACTGCGGGAACAGGCACTGTTGGCACTGACACTGGCGCTGCTGGCACTGCTGCTGGAACTACCAGAGCTGGCACTGACACTTCCAATGCTGCTGGCACTGCTGCTGCTGGCAATGCTGCAACTGCCACTGCTGGAACTGACAATGCTGGAACTTCTGGCACTGACAATGGAGCTGCTGCAGGCATTGCCGCTGCTGGCTTCCTGCAACTGCCACTGCTTGCACTGACACTGCGGGATCTGGCGCTGCTTGCACTGACATTGGCGCTTTTGGCACTGCTGCAACTGCCACAGCTGGCAATGGCACTGCCAATGCTGCTGGCTCTGTTGCAACTGCCACTGCTGGCACTGTTGCTGATGCCACAGCTGCAACTGCCACTGCTGGCACTGCTGCAACTGCCACTGCTGACACTGACAATGCCACTGCTGATGGCACCGCCGCTGCTGGCACTGACACTGGCGCTACTGCTGGCACTGCCGATGCTGGCACCGCTGCAACTGCCCTTACTGGCACTGACACTGCCAATGATGATGGCATTGCCACTCCTGGCACTGCTGCAGCTGCCGCTGCTGGCACTGCCACTGCTTGCACTGCTGCACCTGCCGCTGCTAGCAGTGACACTGTTGGCAATGCTGGCACTGCCACTGCCGCTACTGCTGGCACTGACACTGCTGGCACTGCCGCTGCTGACACTGCTGGCACTGCCACTGTTCGCACTGCTGGTACTGCCGCTGCTGGCACTGCTACAAAGGCAACTGCTGGCACTGCCAATGCAGCTACTGCTGGCAATGCCACTGCTGCTGCTGCTGGAACTGCCACTGCTTGCACTGCTACATCTGCCACTGCTGGCACTGCTGCCAGTGCCACTCCTGGCACTGACACTGGCGCTACTGCTGGTACTGCAACTGCTGGCACCGCTGTAACTGCCACTACTGGCACTGACACTGACACTGCTTCTCGCACTGCCAGTTCTGGCACTGCTGCAGCTGCCACTGCTGGCACTGCCACTGCTTGTCCTGCTGCTGCTGGCACAGCCACTGCTTGTACTGCTGCACCTGCTGCTGCTATCAGTGACACTGTTGGCAATGCTGGCACTGACACTGCCACTGACACTGCCATATCTGGCACTGCTGCAACTGACACTGCTGGCACTGACACTGCCGCTACTGCTGCCACTGACACTGCTAGCACTCCTGGCTCTGACACTGCCGGCACTATCTGTGGCACTGCTGCTGCAACTGCCACTGCTGGCACTGCTGCAACTGCCACTGCTAGCACTGACACTGCCGCTGCTGTTGGACTGCCACTGCTGGCACTGCTGCAACTGCCACTGCTGGCACTGACACTGCCGCTACTGCTGCCACTGACACTGCTAGCACTCCTGGCTCTGACACTGCTGGCACTGAAACCGTGGGAACTGGCGCTGCTGGCACTGACATTGGCGCTGCTGGCACTGCTGCATCTGCCACTGCTGGCACTGACACTTCCGCTACTGCTGGCACTGCCACTGCTGCCACTGCTGAACTGCCACAGTTGGCAATGGCACTGCCAATGCTGCTGGCACTGCCACCGCTAGCACTGTTGCTGCTGGCACTGCTGCAACTGCCACAGCTGGCACTGACACTGCAGCTGCTGCTGGCACTGCCACTGCTGGCACTGCTGCAACTGCCAATCCTGGAACTGACACTGCCACTGCTGATGGCATTGCCGCTGCTGGCACTGCTGCAATTGCCACTGCTGGCACTGCTGGTACTGCCACAGCTGCTGCTGGCACTGCCACTGCTAGCACTGCTGCAATTGCCACTGCTGGCACTGTCACTGCCTCGCCTGCTGGCACTGCCACTGCTGGCACTGCTGCAACTGCCGATGCTGACACTGGCACTGCTGCTGGCACTGCCACTGCTGGCATTGCCACTGCTGGCACTGCTGACCCTGCCACAGCTGGACTGACACTGCTGCTGCTGCTGGACTGCTACTGCTGGCACTGCTGCAACTTCCACTGCTTGCACTGACACTGTCGCTGCTGCTGGCACTGCTACTGCTGGCACTGCTGCAACTGCCACTGCTGGCAATGGCACTGCCAATGCTGCTGGCACTGCCGCTGCTGGCACTGCTGCAACTGCCACTGCTGGCACTGTGGCTGATGCCACAGCTGCAACTGCCACAGCTGGCACTGCCACTGCTGGCACTGCTGCAAGTGCCGCTGCTACTGCCCACACTGCTGGAATTGCCGCATCCACTGCCCTTACTCCAGGACACCTCCCAGGGGGTCTCTGTGACATCACTGCAGGTCTCTGTGACCTCACAGCGTGGGTCACAGCAAAACTGCTGCTGGCAGTGCCACAGCTGGCACTGCCACTCATGGCACTGCTGCAACTGCCACTGCCACTGCTGATGGCACTGCCGCTGCTGGCACTGACACTGGCGCTACTGCTGGCACTGCCACTGCTCGCACAGCTGCAACTGCCAGTGCTGGCACTGACACAGCCTCTGCTGATGGCATTGCCACTCCTGGCACTGCTGCAACTGCCACTGCTGGCACTGCCGCTGCTGGCACTTTTACAAAGGCAACTGCTGTCACTGCCACTGCAGCTGATGCTGGAACTGCCGCTGCTGGCACTGCCACTGCTTGCACTGCTGCACCTGCCGCTGCTAGCAGTGACACTATTGGCAATGCTGGCACTGACACTGCCGCTGCCACTGCCACATCTGGCACTGCTGCAACTGACACTGCTGGCACTGACACTGCCGCTCCTGCTGGCCCTGGCAATGCTGGCACTGCCGCTGCTGACACTACTGGCACTGACACTGCCGCTGCTGCTGGCACTGCTGGAACTGACACTGCTGCAACTCCCACCGCTGGCACTGACACTGGCGCTGCTGCTGGCATTGCCACTGCTGGCACTGCTGGCTGTGACACTGCTGGCACTATCAGTGGCACTGCCACTGGAACTGCCACTGCTGGCACTGCCACTTCCGCTACTGTGGGCACTGCCACTGCTGGCACTGCTGCAACTGCCACAGCTGGCACTGCCACTGCGGCTGCTGCTGGCACTGACACTGCTGGCACTTACAGTACTGGCACTGACACTGTCGCTGCTACTGGACTGCCACTGCTGGCCCTGCTGCAACTTTCACTGCTGGCAATGACCCTGTGGGAACTGACGCTGCTGGAACTGACATTGGCGGTGCTTGCACTGCTGCAACTGCCACAGCTGGCACTGACACTGAATGAAAAATTCGCCCACCATTTGTCAATGGTTTGTCGCTCAGGCCTTAAGCCAAATTAGAGAAAAATATCTAGCAGGGTACTGTTATCATTATATAGATGATATCCTTTTGGCTGCTCCAACATCTCAAGCATTATCAGCAATGGAATCTGACACATGAATTTCATTAGAACAATTTGGCCTAGTAGTGGCTCCAGAGAAGGTGCAACGCACCCAGCCATGGCTTTATTTAGGCATGAAGGTGCTTGACCAGACTGTGCAGCCACAAGTGATCCAGTTAAAGACGGAGGTAAAAACCTTGAATGATGTACAAAAATTAGCAGGAATTCTTAATTGGATACGGCCTTATTTAGGTTTAACCTTGTCACAACTAAGGTGTCTTTTAGAATTATTGAAAGGAGATACTGATATTGCAGCACCACGATCCTTGACCCCTGAAGCAAGGCAAACCATTGAGATGGTGGAACGCACAATACAGGAAAAAGCATGTTTGGAGAATTGACATGACTGTTGTGGTGCAGGTATTTGTCTTAATTGATGACATGATACCATTTGCAATGATTGTACAATGGAATCCTGGTTGGGAAGATCCACTTCATGTACTAGAATGGGCTTTCCTGTCTTGTCGTAGCAAAAAAAAACTGCTCCTGGCTTATTTGAATTATTGGCACAAATTATCATTAAGACCCAAATGAGATGCTCAGAACTGTTAGCAAGAGACCCAGAAAGAATTGTACTGCCTGTGCAAATGGACTATTTTGAATGGTGTCTAGCTAACAGTTCAGCATTGCAAACTGCGTTGATGAATTGTACAGGACAAATTGACTATCATCTTCCCTCTCATCCATTATGTAAATTAGGGAGTCAGATTCGTATTGCACAGAAACAATTAAGCCAGAAGGAACCAGTAACAGGTCCTACAGTATTTACAGATGGATCAGGACGGACTGGGAAAGCAGCTGTTGTCTGGCATGATGGTCATCAGTGGCAACATATCGTCAAGCAACAAGAAGGCTCCCCTCAGATTGTCGAACTTCGTGCTGTTACTCTGGCATTCCAGCCATTTACCTGTGCAGTGAACATCGTCACAGACTCAGCTTATGTAGCAGGCCTGGCACGATGACTGGATAAGGCAATCTTGGGGGATGTGAGTAATGCCTTGTTGTTTAGTGTGCTAAAGCTGTTATGGCTGACAAAAAAAAAAAAAAAAAAAAAATCACAATCGTATTAATTTGGTAGACTTAAGTATGTGCATGTGTCTATTGACACATTTTCATCAGCCATCGTAGCTACTGCACACACAAGAGAAGCAGCTCGAGATCTTATTTGACACTGGCAACAACCTTTTGCTGTACGTGGTGTTCTGCATCAGATTAAGACCGATAATGGTCCTGCTTATGTTTCTAGGCGAGGTAAAACTTTTTTACAGCTTTGGGGGGTTACCCATGTCACCGGTATTCCTAACTCTCCTACCGGGCAGAGCATTGTGGAACGTGCACATGGCACGCTCAAACGTCTTCTTCAAAAACAAAAAGGGGGAATGACTGGTGAACCTCCTGAAGCGCGGTTAAATAAAGCCATGTATGTGCTGAATTTTGTTAACATAGCAGAGGATTTGCAGGAGCCACCTATGGTTCGCCACTTCGAGTCCCTACGTAAGATGACTACTGTTTCCCCTGGTGTTAAGGTTAGGGTGAAGGATCTGCAAAGTGGACAGTGGTCAGCTCCATGCGATTTATTAACCTGGGGGAGAGGGTATGCTTGTGTCTCCACAGATGCTGGCCCTCAGTGGGTTCCTGCTCACTGCATTCAGCCTGTTATAGATGGTTCACACAAGCGAAGGATGGACGGTTCAACAACTGAAGCAGAACGTATGAGTAACTCCGGCAAACATAACACATCAAGAAACCTTGTATCTTTCTGTCACTATCCCTGAAAATCCCTTCTCTACCTGTTTGGTCAGGCTGCCTCTAGTCATTTAACCATAACCCTTGTCTCTGTCTTACTGGTCCCCCTGACTTTGTAATAATCCACGATCCTGTGTTGATAACTGGGATGGTGTCTATGCTTATTTGCCTCAGGTAACGCAAGAACCTTAAGAGTTGGAACTGTGGGGATCAGTCACAGTGGACACTTGTGTGATTTTAAGTATGCCTATAACACCAATCCAAAGGGTCAGAATGTAAATGCTACTTTGCTTGTGCATACCTGGTGTGGTTACACTTCCTCTACTGTATCACGCTCCTTTTCTATTCAGGGATCTTTGTAATTTGTGGGGATACAGTGTGGGGGGAATTCCATCTAAACTTAACGATGGACCGTGTAGCCTTGGGTGGTTTACACTACTAACACCCAACTTTACTATGATTTACAATAAAAATGAACTAAAATTATAGCTGCCTCAGCATTGGCACCTGGGGTTGCTATTGCGGCCGCCTTGAAAAAGCTAACAAGTCTGGGTTGTTGGTTGAGCAAGCAAACCAATGCTACATTAATTGCACTCTACTTTCTAGAATAGAATTGCACTGTACTTTATAGAATAGAGTTGCACTAAATTTTTGTTGTTAGCCCAAAGACATGGATGTGAAGACTTGAAGGGAAATGTGTTGTATGAATTTATCGGATCACTCAGAAGCAATACATAAAGGTCTCCTCCTTCTGAAAAATGAAGTGAAGAAATTACAAGTGTATGGTGAATGGGATTTGTTGTACAACTTGTTTAAAGGATGGGGCCTATCAGGGTGTTGGCTATTTCTGTTAAAAACTGGATTGTTAGTTTTGATCATCATTGTGGTTGTGTTATTGATGTTGCCATGTCTTGTGTCTCTGCTGCAAAGGGCCCTGCAATGCACGGCACAGGCAATTTTTGTAGAACAAATACAAAAAGGGGGAATTGTGGGAAACCTCGGGTGGTCCGAGGGACCAGAGTGTGAATTGAGCGTTGGCCTTGAGCAGACACCTGTGTATCCTTGAAGAGGCCTGAGAGTCCTGAGAAGAAGGGAGTAAACAAGATTAAGGACCTGACAGACTGCCAGCAGAGGAAAGTTACAGCAGAGAACACAGGATCCAATCATGAACTGCTGGACTTTGAGTGAGCCAATTATATATGGACACACATTCCTAGAGAAACATATAAAAGAGTTTGTTAAAATAATAAAGAGGGGTTTTTTGTTCACAATTTCGTGTATGTCGTGTCCGTCTCAACAACGACAACAGCTGGAAATGGCACTGCCAATGCTGCTGGCACTGCCACTGCTGGCACTGCTGATACTGCCACTGCTGGCACTCACATAACTGGCAATGCTGGCACTGACACAGCTGACACTGCTGCAACTGCCACTGCTGGCACTGACACTGGAGCTTCCGCTGGCACTGGAGCTGCTGGAACAGCCACTGCTGGCACAGCTGCAACTGCCACTGCCACTGCTGATGGCACTGCCGGTACTGGAACTGCTGCAACTGCCACAGCTGGCACTGACAGAGCAGCTGCTGATGGCACTGCCACTGCTGGCACTGCTGCAACTGCCACTGCCACTTCTGATGGCACTGCCGCTGCTGGCACTGACACTGGCGCTACTGCTGGCACTGCCACTGCTGGCACCGCTGTACTGCAACTACTGGAAATGACACTGCCACTGCTTCTCGCACTGCCAATCCTGGCACTGCTGAAACTGCCACAGCTGGCACTGCCACTGCAGCTGCTGCTGGCACTGCCACTGCTGGCACTGCTGCAAATGCCGCTGCTTACACTGCTGTCACTGCTCGAACTGACACTGTTACTGCTGCTCGCACTGCCACTGCTGGCATTGCTGGAAATGACACTGCTGCAAATGCTGCTGCTGGCACTGACACTGGCGCTGCTGCTGGCATTGCCACTGCTGGCACTGCTGGCTCTGACACTGCTGGAACTATCTGTGGCACTGCTGCTAGAACAGCCACTGCTGGCTCTGCTGCAACTGCCACTGCTTGCACTGACGCTGCTGGCACTGACACTGCCGTAGCTAGCACTGCCACAACTGCCAAAGCTGGCACTGACACTGCCGCTGCTGCTCGCACTGCTGCAACTGCCACTGTTGGAACTGTTGTTGATGCCACAGCTGGCACTGACACTGCGGGAACTTGCGCTGCTGGCACTGACATTGGCGATGCTGGCACTGCTGCAACTGCCAATCCTGGCACTGAAACTTCCGCTACTGCTGGCACTGCCACTGCTGGCACTGCTGCAACTGCCACTGCTGGCACTGATGCTGCTGGCACTGCCACTGATGTTACTGCTGGCACTGCAACTGCGGCTGGTGCTGCAACTGCCACTGCTGGCACTGCTGCAACTGCCACAGCTGGCACTGACACTGCTGGCACTGCTGGCACTTACACTGCCGCTGCTGCAGGCACTGCCGCTGCTGGCACTGCTGCAACTGCCACTGCTGGAACTGACACTGCCGCTGCTGCTGCCACTGACACTGCTTGCACTGCTGCAACTGCCACTAATGCACTGCCACTGCCGCTGCTACTGGCACTGATACTGCTGGCAGTGACACTACTGGAACTGCTGCAATTGCCACTGCCACTGCTGCTGGCACTGACACTGCTGGCACTTCTGCAACTGCCACTGATGGCACTGACACTGCTTTCACTGCTGGCACTGATACTGCTGGTACTGCCACTGCTGGCACTGACACTGCAGCTGCTGCTGACACTGCCACTGCTGGCACAGCTGCATCTGCCACAGCTGGCAATGGCACTGCCAATGCTGCTGGCACTGCCGCTGCTGGCACTGCTGCAACTGCCACTGCTGGCACTGTTGCTGATGACACAGCTGCAAGTGCCACAGCTGGAACTGAAACTGCAGCTGCTGCTGGCACTGCCACTGCTGGCACTGCTGCAACTGCCGCTGCCACTGCCCACACTGCTGGAACTGCCGCTGCCACTGCCCTTACTGCGGGAGGGATGCCTGCGGCACAGCATTGCACACCAGGACACCTCCCAGGGGATCTCTGTGACCTCACTGCAGGTCTCTGTGACCACACAGCGTGGGTCACACCAAAACTGCTGCTGCCATTGCCACTGCTGGCACTGCTGCAACTGCCACTGCTGACACTGCTGCCACTGCTTTCACTGCTGGCACTGACACTGCGGGAACATCCACTGCTGGCACTGACACTGCAGCAGCTGCTGGCACTGCCACTGCTGGCACAGCTGCATCTTCCACTGGTAGCAATGCCACTGCTGCCACTGCTGGCACTGCCACTGCTGGCACTGATGCAACTGCCAGAGCTGGCACTGAAACTGCCGCAGCTGCTGGCACTGCCACTGCTGGCACTGCTGCAACTGCAAGAGCTGGCACTGCCACTGCCGCTGCTGCTGGTACTACCACTGCTGGCACTGCTGGAACTGCAAGAGCTGGCACTGATGCTGCGGGAACTGGAACTGTTGGCACTGACATTGGTGCTGCCGGCACTGCTGCTGCTGCTGGTACTGCCACTGCTGACAATGCTGCAACTGCCACTACTGGAACTGACAATGCTGGCACTGCTGGCACTGACAATGCAGCTGCTGCAGGACTTGCCGCTGCTGGCACTACTGAAACTGCCGCTCACATTGCCCACACTTCTGGAACTCCCGCATCCACTGCCATTACTGCGGGAGGGCTGCCCGTGGCACAGCACTGCACACAAGGAGACCTCCCAGAGGGTCTCTGTGACCTCACTGCAGGTCTCTGTGACCTCACAGCGCGGGTCACAGCAAAACTGCTGCTGGCACTGCCACTGCTGGCACTGCCACTGCTGGCACTGCTGCAACTGCCACTGCTGCCACTTAAACTGCCGTAGCTGCAGGCACGGACACTGCTGGCACTGCTGAACCTGCCACTGCTGGCACTGACACTGCTGCTGCTGCTGGCATTTCCGCAGCTGGCACTGCTGCAACTGCCACTGCTGGCACTGCCACTGATGCAACTGCTGGCACTGCAACTGCGGCTGCTGCTGCAACTGCCACTGCTGGCACTGCTGCAATAGCCTCAGCTGGAAATGACACTGCGAATGCTGCTGACACTGCCCCTGCTGGCACTGCTGCAACTGCCACGGCTGGCACTGTGGCTGATGCCACAGCTGAAACTGCCACAGCTGGCACTGACACTGCCGCTGCTGCTGGCACTGCAACTGCTGGCACTGCTGCTACTGCCAAAGCTGGCACTGACTCTGCCGCTGCTGCTGGCACTGCCACTGCTGGCACTGCTGCAACGGCCACTGCTGGCACTGCCACTGATGCTACTGCTGGCACTGCTGCAACTGCCACTGCTTGCACTGCCTCTGCTGGCACTGCTGCAAGTGCCACTACTGGCACTGACAGTGCCACTGCTTCTCGCACTGCCGTCCTGGCACTGCTGCAGCTGTCACTGCTGGCACTGATACTGCTGGCACTGACACTGCCGCTGCTGCAGGCACTGCAACTGCTGGCACTGCTGCTACTGCCACAGCCGGCACTGCCACTGCTGCTGGTGCTTGCACTGCTGCAACTGCCACTGCTGGCACTGCCGCTGCTGGCACTGACACTGTCGCTGCTGCTGGCACTGCCACTGCTGGCACTGCTGGCACTGATACTGCGGGACCAGCCGCTGCTGGCACTGACACTGACACTGCTTCTGGCACTTCCGCTACTGGCACTGCTGCAACTGCCGCTTCCAGTGCCGGTACTGCTGGAGCGCTGCCCGCGGCACAGCAGTGCACACCTGGACACCTCCCAGCAGCTCTCTGTGACCTCACAGCGCGGCTCACAGCAAAACTGCTGTTTGCACTGCCACTGCTGGCACTGCTGGAACTGCCACTGCTGGCACTGACTCTTTGGTGCTTCTGGCACTGTCACTGCTGGCACTGCTGCAACTGCCATTGCTGGCATTTACACTGCTGGCACTGCTGCAACTGCCACTGCGGAACTGACGCTGCGGGAACTGACGCTGCTGGCACTGCCACTTCCACTGCTGCTGGCACTGCCACTGCTGGCACTGCTGCAACTGCCACTGCTGGCACCGACACTGCCGCTGCCACTGCT
>JAHREE010149033.1:0-20083 GCA_033628505.1 Tringa tobata | reverse complement strand
CATCATTTGGCCTGTGTGAATGACCTTTTGAATGTTTGCTGAATTACAGCTTCAGCATCTGCCAGGTTTGTTGGGCGACTACGTTCAGATATTCTCCCTGGTTTGGGTTCTAGCCCTCAGGTTGCCTTTCAGTAGCCTCCAGCATGCCCGTTAGGGCTGTGTGTGTTCCATGTCAGGAGTCTGTGTACAGACCTTCCTTAAAGCGGAGAACCCATTTTTATTCTGTTGGATTGTCTCTGTCTCCTGGCTGGGGACACTGGCCTTGCTGCCCGTGTGGGACCCTGAGCAGCTGCAGTGGCCGTTCTGGTGGTGACTGCCCGGGAGTCTCCGGCTGGGACCTGCCTGTCTCAGCGGGTTTGGTTACAGACGCTTATCCTGCACCCATGTGAAATACTGATATCCTGAAGTTATAAAGTGTCACTAATGGGAGTGGAAGAAAAACATATTTGGAAACCTATTCTGTGCAAGATGGAGTCTCAGACATCAAAAAATGGTGATGACAGTGCGAGGCAAAGCTTCGCTGACAAGTGGCAGGGGGCAGCCTGTTGGTGGCCAGAGACACTCGCCCAGCAGAATGTGGGGGTGAAGGCTGGGAAGCTCACCACTGAGCTCCGGGAAAACTGCTCGTCTGTTTCTTGCTGTTTTGACTTAACTGACTTTTTGATTCTTTTTTTTGTTTTCCCTTTTAATGAGCAGAAGCAGCCATCTGGTAGCTGAAGACCCATAGCAGGGAAATAAGTGTAATGTTACTCTCTGAGGCCTCATTAGGCGTAGCTAAAAATGTTGCTGTAAAGGCTTACAAAATTTAAAGTTTCTGTTGTCTTTCTGAAATTCAAAGTAGATGCTGCACTGTAAATCTTGTTCTAGCACAGAGCTCAGGTCTGCGGTAGTCCCTTCAAATAGGCAGCTATTTTCGTTTCTTGAACATAACTTCTAGAGGATATGTTGCTCCTGATACTTCAGGCTTCTGCCCTGCATGTTCTTTTGTCCCTCTGATGTGTGTATTGCTTCTGTGGGTGTGTGGGTTTTTTTCCCCCCTGACCTGTGAGATGATCTGGGGCTAGGTCACCCTAACTTCGCTTTTGCTGTATTCCTGAGCAAACACATATGGGTTTGGTCAGTGTCTCTCCCTAGGCTGGCCCCTATCCGTTCCACCTGCCCCAGACCAGTGGGTGTAGCTTACTCGCCCTGGCAGCAGCATGGAGATGGCTGGTTATCTGTGGCTCTGCAGCACCAAAGTGGAGAGATACCTCTGGGATCATCCCCAGACACATGAGGAGGCATTTGCTGTCACAGCTGTAGTGCTTCTCTCTGGTCTAAGCCAGCCGAGCAGTTGCTGGAGCAGGTATTACGACTTGGACCTGAGTGAGCAGAGTGCATATGACTATGGGGATGGGATCTGGTGAAGGATCTGGCTTCTACATCAGTGTCTCCCAGCTTTGTAGCTCTCTTCAAAACAACCTTCCTTTGAAGAAAGAGAAGATGAGCAGTTTAAGAGCGTAACTTCTGAGACCCCAGTTAAAGTGGGCTGTGGTTGAGATTGCCCACCCCAATGGCACCTTGTGGTCAGACTCTCTCAGTCTGGGCTCCCAAGTGTTCCTCAGTACTGCTGCTCGGGAGCGGCAAAAGCTGTAACATGGATTTATAAAAAGTATGTAAAAGTGGTTGTAAGCCAAGGTGTATGTGCTGCTGAGAACCCCCTGCTGTACAGGGATAGGCTTGGTGACATCTCAAATGCTGATGTGAACTGCGTGCAAGAAGACTTAACTATGAATTGAGGCTGATTTGTGTCTCAGTCACTGGGGAGATAGTGACCTTGCTTTACAGTAGAAATGAAGGGTCTTTGATTTGCTTGTGGTTCCAGACCTGTGTTTTTTCTCGCATTCAAGGAATAGGCCAGGTACTGCTAATGCTTGAGGCTTGATCTGTCTGTGCTGATGAGCATGAGAAGTAACCCTCCATCTATTTCAGTGCTAATTTTATGCTTCGGTCCTGGCTACAATTTGCAGACATGTTCAGAGCCCGGTGTGTCACAGGGTGTGTGGTGGCTGTGTGGGCTCACCTAGACCTGAGCTCAGCAAGTCACTGGGCCTCAGTCAGGACCCAGATGTGGCTCCTTAGGTCTAGAACAAGGCGGGTGGTTCTCAGGGTCCGAGTCCTCCTTATGGTGTGCCCCCAGCAAACACGAGGGAATGCTGATCTGGAGAGGCTGCTGTATAGTTAGGGCATAGGTCTGTTGTGGTACATTACAGTCTGTACTGTGTGTTGGGAACACATGCTTTTCCATATAAAATCCCAGCAGATCAAAAAGTGTAAGGTATAGGTGCAGCAATAAGGTTATTTCCCTCCTATCCAATAAAAATACTGGTTCTAATAGTCTTTTATAAGTGAGGAGCTCTGTGCTCTCCTCTCCAGGGTGTAAGCCTGAGGCATGCTGCTTTTTCCAGCATCTGACTTGCTCCTGGGTCTCTGGCTGCCCTGCTGGGCCTCGGCCATGGGCTACGCTGGCCAGGTGTAACAAGATCAACTAGGTGATCAATTAGGCCCACACCATCAGGCTCTGGGGAACATCTCTGAGCATGTCCTCCACTTGTCCCTCCCTGCAATCAGCTGGAGTTTGTTACTCCCGTGGCATCGGGATGTGTGCTGTCAGGACCTTACCACCACAGGTGCTGTAGGAATTGTCTCCTGGTAAAGGATGTGTGTCCTGGCTAATGGCCAGCAGTGTCAGAGTCTGTGTGTGCCATGCTGCTTGCTGCTGTGCAGCCTACTGATATGTGCCCTCTCTTGCTTCAGGTCTTAAGCAACATGGGAAGAGAAGACTAAAATTCCATCATGATTGGAGGCTTATTCATCTATAACCACAAAGGAGAGGTTTTAATCTCTCGAGTCTACCGGGATGACATCGGGTAAGTGCTTCTGTTGCATCCCTGGTCTTTGCATTTTGTCTCATTTTGGTGCGAACAACAACCCAGAGCTGCTTTGTTCTGCATTAGCTGTGCATGCATGTAAGACTGCATCTCAACTTGCTGCTCTAGGCTTAGTTCAGAAAAAAAAAATTGTTAAACCCTGGTTACCTACAGATGGTAGTAAAGGATGGCCTGCAGACAAACCTGGGAGTTTCTTTTAGATGGTAGAGATCTGGATGTTATTCCAGATGCTTCAGTGACACAGACTGCCATTGCAGGAGTCTGCCAATCTCACTGCCACTGTGAAAACTTCATGGGAGCAGTAATGTGGGAACTGTCTGCCATGCACTATGACCAGGATTCTGAATTAGTTTCAGACATGGATGCGTAGCATCAAGTACAGGCACGCAGAAGACTGTCTATGGTCTTGGAAAGTTATTTCTGCAAGGAATCTCACAGTAACGGTGACTGTACACATAAAGCTGGCTTTCTGTCCCCTGGCTTTGTATGGCAGTCTTGTATGTGAAGAGCTTACATGCCTCGCATAATTAAAGTTGTGGGAAGTACTGAAAGCCTTCAGTAGAGTGTAGGTGTCTCGTACTTCACACAAGTGTTATCATGTTCGCTTAGACTGAATCTGTACAGTCCTTAGGCTGCTAATTCCCAAGAGGGACCTTACTAAAAATATGGTGTCTTAAAGGCAGTGGATAGTGCCATAGGAAACCAGTACAGAGTGGTCATGCTGTCTTTCTTGCACACTGCCACTCTTCCTAGTGGGTGTTCATTGAAGTTAATTAAAGTGAACAGAGTTAAAGCATAGCTAAGGGAAGCAGGGCTGTGGTAGGTGTTAATTCAAAGCCCAATGAGAGGGATCCCTCTGGCCAGGTTAGGAAAAAGTTTGTACCAGATCTCTGCAATGAATAGTGGTAGGATGTGCAGTGAAATAACTCATTGCCATGAATTACAAAAAAACTGTCAAGCCAGTTTGCCTTCAGACCACTCTAGTCTGTAGAGCGTGCCCTTTGTGGTTGTGGATTGTCTAGTGGAGGTTAGAAGTTGAGGTAGAACTAGTAGCTAGTCAAGGCTTGCACTGTCCATTGATAGGGTAGCTGTCAACACACTGTCTGTAATAAGGTTTCACCTAATGAGCTTTCCATCTTTTTGTTTGTTCAAAGTCAACTAAGGCAGAGTAAAGTAGCTGTTCTAAGGTTGACAGTGTTATTCCAGGACTTTCACACAGCGCTGAGTCATGGAAGCATGGTATTTCTGAAGCAGAGACTGCTGGCTGCAATGTTTTGCCTCTCTTCTACTATCCTAACTCATTTCAGTCTTGAACACTTGTTAGCTGAAGCTCTTTAGAGCAGTTCATATGCCAGGTGTGCCAGCAGTTCACATGACTTTGTGAAGTTCCCCTAAAGAGCAGGTATCACAGTAACTGAGCCGAGCTGGGCTGGATTACAGATAAATTTTGAGAATGTTGGGGGCCAAGGGACACTGTTATTGCAGTTTCTGGCAAAAAATGTCTTTTTTGTGGCTTGCAAACTTAAAGGTGGGATTGTGCTTGAACTGATGTTTATTCAAGAAGGCCTTTTAATTTAAAGGGCATTCTGACTGTAGAGATGTAAACTGGGGAGAGAAGTAGGTATTTTTAATGCGGTGATCTTCTGTAGCTTTTTATCTTGGCTTGTTCCTCTCATAAAGTGAGTGACTTGTGTTCAGTAAGCGATAAATACTTCCTGCCAGCTGGCCAGGCAAAACTAGCAAATGGGATTTCCTTCCTGATCCTATCTTAACTTTTTCATTTGGCAAAAGGTGCCAAAATGATTCAAGTGTTTTCTCCAGGACTTCAGGAGTCAGTGTTCCCTTGAGTGAAATCCTCTATTCAGTTCCTGTGAAAGTGTCACTCTTGTGACTTAGGTGGAGCTGGTGCTGGCTGTTAACCAAGTTTGTTCCCCAGGGTGTTGGATTCCCTATGAAACAGGCCTTCAAACCTGGTTTTGAACTTTTTAGATGCGTAACCTTATAAAACGAGTTGTCTTACAATGGCTGTGTCTCATCTTGTGGTGTAATCAAGTAATTGAGAATCTTCAGCTCTATAGCAAGCTGAATGTCTGGATATCCGCCATTTCCTATTCTGAACACTAGCATCAATACCAGGACTCCTCAAAAGATTTTAGCATCCGAACCTGCAGAGGGAGGCAGAGAAAGGAATAGTGGGATACTGTGGCTTGGACTTAGCTCTGTAGGAGCTCTGTCTCCAACCAACCGGGCAATAGGTTTCCAAAACACTCTATCGTTAGTTCCTAAACAATGGATCTGAAGTGCTGATGGCTGAGCCCACCCAGCTTGGTGGGAGGTAGGTTGAGTGGGAAATGAGCATAGCTCGTGACACAGTCTGAAAGGTCCCTTCCAACCTAGACAATTCCATGAATCTACATGTAGCTGCTGCCTGTCTTCATGTGGGCTACAAGTGATTGACCCATAAGGGTCCTTGGGCTCGGCTCTTGCCTTTGGCATTCTGAAGCCTCTGTCTGTGTGTGAGGAGAGATTAAAGGTTATCTGTGGTTATGGGAAGCCCTCTCCTTGCATAGTTTGAGTCTAAATAAGCACATTCTAGCTAAAATGTTAATGAGTGAAGGGATGGTCAATGAAGAAACCTTTCCCTTGACACTGTTAAAGGCAGAAGTACCACAAAATCTGGAGTTTCTTTGCTTGCAACTCAGAATGGCTTTAGTGCATGTAGTGCATCTGTCCATACAGCAGCTAGCTGCATGCAGAAGCAGCCTCAAAAAAAAAAAAAAAGGCAAAGTGCTATGCATTTAATTCAGGGTACCATGGAGGGCTCTACTCTGATCAAGTGCCTTGTTCTTCAGTGACATAGTCATTGGGAGAACCTACCTGCATTTAAGAATGTAGCTATTTAATAAAAATAATATATTTGAAACTGAGCAGCTTACGTGACAAACTGCATGCACTTTAAACGTAATAGGCATTTGGTTTCTGAGCTTCTAATACACCACTTTGGCTTCATGGCTCCTGATCCTTAAGGAAATAGTGCAAGCTGCATAGAGCAGTGTCTGAATTGGCAGGATATGCCATACCTCTCCAGATGTGCTCCAGCTCTATCAAAATTGCTGTGTTTCCTGTTGGCTGGACCAAGCCAGAAAGCATCAACCTAAACAGCTTCAACAAGGAGTACTCTCGTAGAAATGCCCGCTCAGACTTGCTGTCCCATTTGGAGGAAGATACCTGACACTTTACAGTCCCCAGGCAATGCCTCGGATTGAGGCTTGGGGGTGTTACCCCCGCCCCCAAGGCCTGCTGTGTGTATTAGCAGAGCAGATTGGTATCACTGATGTGATACGGATGCGACTCCTCTGCGCTAAATGCCCAGTTAGCCCTGAAATTCAGCCAGACATGAGTCTGTCCGTGCTGGCAGCCTGGCCACGGCATGTCAGCGTTGTACCTTGCCAGGGCTTCATTGCTGCCACAGCTTGTTCCTGTCCATCCAGTGCTCCAGTGTGCCCAGGAGCAGGGAGGGGGGTGCTGTTCGGTCTCTCCTTATCTCTTTGGATTCATTGTGCCTTGTGTGTGTGTTTCTAACCCTTTCTCTTGTTGCTGTCACTCCTCCTTTCTCCGCTGGCGCCATTTCTGTCCATCCCATCTCATTGGCCGCTGTAGCAATAGGTAAGAGACGCGTGGTAGCCCGTGACTGGCACTACAGAGCGGGCGACTGGTGGGCTAGAGAGGCTGTACCCATCCCAGGCTTCTCCTCCAGCGCGCCCCAGCCTGGCTGGTGGTTATGCTACTAGTTCTGGTGGGTTAGAACTCGAGGTGGGAAGGGCTGATGCTCCAGAAGAAGCTGAACTTCCTGGAAGGGCTTACTGAAGGGGAGGAATGGGGCTTTTGGATATTGTTATTCTATAGTAGCTTAAATTACTTATGGGAAAAACTAAAGCAGTAATGAAATACTAATTTAACTCAAACTTGCCAACCTTCTGGAGCAATAAAAACTGAGAAGTATTTGAAGGCCAGAATTTTGCTTATGGGGGAGCGTGTTTACTGATGAAGCTTCTACATAAGTACCCGGACCTTCAAGGAGCAAATGCCTGCTGTGGTACCATATGTTCCTTTGAATGTCTTTTGTTTTCAAACTTGGAACTGTCTGCTGGATTGTTGACAACCCTCAATGTTTATGAACGTTTGTAAGCCTGTATCCTTGCTTGCAAGGATATTATTGCTGTCTGCTCTCAAACGTAATTCTGCATAATCAGTACTGTGGCCTTGGTGCTGCAGTCAAGACCCCCTGCTCTATGTAACATCTAAGAATGTGAGAAATAAAGCACAACTAGATGAGTCTTGGCTTGGTGTGTAGACTATTGCTTTAAGTCTCAGTCTTTTCATGTGTAGCACTCAGGCTTCCTTCCTGTGTTCTTAAATTTGGTGGACTTTAACTGACTTGTAGCTACCAGATAAGGAAACTCTAGTTTCTGGTATCCAGAATGCCACTCAGACACCCTTGTTCACCCAGGAGGGGTTTGTTCCCTATCACTAGTGTGTAGACAGTTTGGAGTAAGCTGGCAGCAGCTGGGGAACCTGGCACAACACCTCTTCAGCACTGCAGAACCTCTGCTGGGAATGGTACCGGACCATGCCGTGCACGTAACGCCCTGCTGCTGGCACGTGGCACTGTGGGGACCCTACGTCTGTGTATGGGAGACCTCTTCTGAAGCCTAGCAGGCTTGAAAGGACATGAGCTAGAAAGCCAAAAATGTTCCTAATCCTGCTTGCTGCTTTGAGCTGCCCTCTCAGGTGCCTGGGGTATGGAGGTGAGGCGGGTCCGAGAACTCCTTTTGGGGTGTCCCTGGGCACTGACTTCCCTCGGGTGACACAACTGGGCTTTGCTGTTTTTTCCTCAGTGGCATGTCTGGGAGGAACTGCTATTGACAAATACCTTGGGAGGCTACAGCTTGCTTTGGGGCAAGAGTGTGAAGGCCTGGGCACGCAGAGTAGACAGTAACTAGGTGTTTAGTCAAACCTGGGCTCTTTGAGCCATAGCTACTACCGTGTTTGTTCCCAGCTATGGCAATCCATTGTGAGTGCTCACAAAATCAATTGAAGGGAAGGTTCCTTTGCCATCTGACTTCACATGGAGATTAGCTTCTCCTTCTGACTACAGTTACCCTGTAGTCCAAAGTTCCTTAGAGACCAGTGGTGCTTTGTCTCCTCTTTAGTTTGTGCAGAATTTAGTGTCTAACTCTGCTGGGAGCCTTCACTTACCTCTCTTAGTCATCCCCAGGCACCCTTCCTGAGAGAGCTTAGTGTGTGTAGTTCAGTGTCTGACTGTAATCGCATGAGCAGAACTGTGCTTGTTTCCGTGTGTGCTGTGCTAACCTACCTTTGACGGTCTCGTAGGCGGAATGCTGTCGACGCCTTCCGCGTCAATGTCATCCACGCACGGCAGCAGGTACGCTCGCCTGTCACCAACATCGCCCGCACAAGTTTCTTCCATGTCAAGCGTTCCAACATCTGGCTGGCTGCTGTCACCAAGCAGAATGTCAATGCTGCCATGGTATTCGAGTTTCTTTACAAGATGTGTGACGTGATGACTGCCTACTTCGGGAAGATCAGTGAGGAGAACATAAAGAACAACTTTGTGCTGATCTATGAGCTACTGGATGGTGAGACATTTCCCTTACCTGTTATGTGATATTGCACTTGGTCGTTCTAAAACCCTTAGCTCAGTTTGATGTAGTAATAATCCTCGAAGTATTCTTAATGTGCATGACTGAGTTCAGAATTACTTGTTCTGCTTTCTAATGCCCCCTGTACTGTAACTGTAGATAAAGTCTCAAGCCTGTAGCCTTCTGCTGGTGGTGGCTCGCTTTGCGAAACATTGGGAGCTGTGCACGTGTATAAACGAGGCAGCTGGTACTGGACCCCAGCTCCTGAGTGGATCCTGGGCAAATGTAGGGCTGTCATTATACTGAGGTAAATAAAGAGGGCTATCATCAGTGCCTCTAAGGCTGACCAGCCAGCCCAGATAGTGCCCAGGTGGCTCTAGTAGTCACCCTGGGCTGCAGCTGGTTGCCTTTCTTGGGTTGCCTCTTGGGGGCAGTTCTGAGACAGAGGGAAATTGATAAAACCCAGCCTGCTCTGTCCCAGCCCTACCTCCCCCAGTGATACAGCTCCAGATTTCTCATCGAATAATAATACAGTGTCCCTTCAGCTGCTTGTGATATCAGCCTGCTTGTGGAGATTGCCCTTGAGCTGTCCTTGTTTGGCATAACACGAGCACTTGGTATTAGCTCTGCTGCAATTTGTTTTCGAGACAAAGCGCCACGTGTGTCCTGGGGTTCTTAGCCCAGGGTCATAGTGACTGGTGATGTCTCTCTTCCCCCTGGGCAGACCAAGAGTCTGCTGTTTCTCTGCTTTGGTCAGTCACTGCTGTCCCCTAGCAGGCACAGGAATAGCAAAACCTGCTGGTGTGGTGTTCCTCAGAATCATGTTAGTGGTCTTCTCTCCCCTCTAGATCTCTTCTGGGTTGTTCTCTTCCTTTTTGAGGGGAGTGGGGATTAAGTGCACTGGCTGTTCGCAGTTAGCGCTTGTTTCCCACACTGATCATCCTGCAGCACTGCTACTCTGCTGTTATTTTATTTTCTTTAGGTTTTGATTTTTGTATGAAGATGTAATAAAAATCAAAACAAAAAAAATGCTGTGAAGATAGATTGCTCTGCTGTTGGATAAACCCTCTTTATTGTCCTTTGGATGTTTTTGGAAAAACTCCTCAGTGTGCCCTGTGCACATGGCTAGACTAGTTGATGTTTAGTCCTGAAGTGCAGTTGTAGTTAAAACCCAAATTCATCAGTTGAACAGTTTTCCACCACCTCTCCCCTGCAAAATATTGCACAGGGAAGTAAGTCTAGTACTTTAGTCTGTTTCTTTTCCCTTGGTAAGGAACGCTCTGGCAATTTATCCAGAAACTTAATGTGGAAGCAGTGTCTGTACACTAATTGGCTCGCTCCTTGTAGGACTTACTAGCATGGTTGGCATGTTTATACCTTGCAGCTCTGAAGTAAACTTCTTTTACCCTTCTGTAGAAATCCTGGACTTTGGCTATCCTCAGAACTCTGAAACAGGGGCCTTGAAGACCTTCATCACTCAGCAAGGCATCAAGAGTCAGGTAACTGGAGGAATTTGGGGTACAGCACTGCTCTGCTGGTTAACTTTCTGGAAGCCTGTTCGAGAAAGTAGAATCTTAATTACCAACTGATTATTTGACCTGTGCTAAATGGAAGTCCCCGAGTAGGTTGGGAGCACCCTGACAGGGACGTAGCACATTGGCATCTTGTTCTACGTGTCTGTGCTCCTGTGGCTTGCTGTTTCCTGGCGCATGGTAAGATGCGGGAGGAAGGGCCCTGAGCTGGGTAATGCCAGTCCCTCCCATGTAAATGATTGCTGGCTTCAGGCTCTGCTGTCAGCTTCTGACAGGGGATAAACAAATCTACCTGCTGAACAAGAAATAGTTTTTCTGTGTGCGAGTCTTGCTGATCAGGTCTGTTCTCCGCCAGCCTTCAGTGCTGAGCTGTCAGGCTTTCAGCCTGCCCTGTAATGAAGTGTTCCTAGTGCATCTTGCTGTCTGTCAGGCAACTGATGTTATTCTGCTGCTGCCTGAACATCACTGCAGATCAGCATCAGCACAGTCTGAGTTCTCTCATGCTGGAGATGAGAATCTCTGCATTGCATTTGGCACAGCATTAACCCTTGCAACAAAGTTTACATGGAAGTGGAAGATAAAGGGCAACTGGGAAAAAGACACTGAAATTGGACTGTTCTTGGGAATGTGTTTTAGACTAGCTCTAATCCTACTCTGGGCTGTGGTCCTCAAAACTAGGCTTCCTATCTTGGACAGCTCGTGCTCAGCCTCTGGAACTCAAGGACTATTACAGTCACTGTTTCTTGTGTCCCCAAGGAATAATGCTCACCATGTCCATCTAACACATTATTAATGTGTTAGATTCATACACAATCCTCATTATGAGGATTGAGCCTAAAACTCAGTCCTCTCCCTGTGTGTCAGGTGAGTCCGGGAGAAAGCTGGGAGTCAGTTTGTGGTGAAGCTGACTGCAGCAGAGAGCTGGGTGAAGCTGCGGCCCCAAGATACACACAAGCAAAATGCTAAGCAAGAGCTTGCCTGGCGACTGGTCTTGTTAAGGATAAGCAGGGGGCAAAGTCTCCAGAGGCTCTGTTTCAACTCCGTTCATCAGCGCTGACTTTCTCAGAACTCCTCTTTAAACTTCTACTGTACCAGTAGCAAGACTGGCTGCATCTCTCAAGAAGGGGGTGAGAGAGAAGCTGCCTCTGAGCACCATATTTCCTGCTAGAACAGCAAACAGTCTTTTGCAAGAGGGCATGTGTGTATCGGTGGCCAGATGTGAGTGCATCCGGCCTCGGTCCCCATCCCAAGCCCTGGTGTAAATTGTTTCTGCAATCGGAGTTTTGGGCAGTCAGCACTCAAGTCAGCTGAGTCAGCTCCTGTTCCTAGGAAAACTCAAAACTAACCACCACCCTCACTTCCTTCCCTAGCTCTCTTGTTGTTGGGTTTTTTGGTTGGTTGTTTGGGGTTTTTTTTTGCTTTTGTCTGTTTTAACAAAATTCTGTGCTGTTTTGTGCAAACTGCTGTCCCAGCATCTTGCTGCTTTCAAGAACAGGCTTACTCGTTCCCTTACAAGCAGTTCTGGACTACAGCTTCTCATAAGTAAGCAGTTACTCTGCTCTGTGTTGGAAGTTTCTGAAGCCCAGTTCAAAAAGCAGAAATAATCCTTTCCAGGCACAGTATAGCCGGGGCAACAATTGAAACAGTATTTGCCATATTCCCTTCTTTGCTCTCTTCTCTGATGCATCTAGTCTCCAACTCCTTCACTTACAGCCAGCTTCAGGCAGGTATCTTGGTCCAAAATCTGGCACTGGCTGGTCTGTCATCCATGTTCCTTTATCCCTGTTTAGTTCATGGTGGTGCTTTTCTTGGGCTTGTGTCCTGCCCAACTGAAGGAGCAAAATCCACAGCTATATGAGACTTCCCCAGCTCAACTTTTTGACCTTGTTCCCAAAGATCTGAGGTTTACCGAGCTGCTGCCCTCCAAATGCCCACCTTGTATGGCTGCAGTGTGCAGTGGCCTTTCCAGGGCTGGTGCTGCCTTTTTTTTTTTTTTTGGAAGTGCTGGTACTGCGTTGCTTGCGGGGAAAGTGCCCCTGTGCTCTGGGAACAGGGTGGTGTAGCACGCAGATTTTTTTTGAAGGTGCTGGTGTGCAGTGTGACTTCACTTCTAGTCCCTGTCCCACTACTCAAGCAGCCTCAACTGATGGCCTGTATCAGAGCTGATGCCAGCACTGGCTCAGACACCTCCCTCCAGCTTAGGCTAAACACTTTCTCACAGCTCGAGGTGCAGCTGTGCCCCCTTCTCACACTTCAGATTCTGTGTCTCATTAACTAGCTGAATGTTGTACTTCTCTTCCCCTCCAAACGCTTTCTGGGAGCGAGAGTTAGTTGACTCTTAGTTATGGTATTACCCCAAACCTTAGAGATACTGTGGTGCTAAAATGCTGGCAGTACTTTTTAGAGTGGGAAGAGGGCTGCCACCAGCCAGAGCCAAGGCAACCTGCTGCTGGGTGTCTGCCTTTAACCTGGTCAACATGCTGGTAACTGAGTACCACAAATTGGATGTTCTTGTCCCCTTTGAGCTAACTTACTCATCCTCAGGGAAGCTCCCAGCCCTGAGGGAATGCTCGTGCTGCTGGGTGATCCCAGCTTTTGCTCCTGCATCCATCTGCTCTCTTTCTGTAGCGACTAGTAGAGGGTCATGGCAGTGACGCTGTTGCGGGAGATGGAACATCAGCACATGATCCATGTCCCTTTGGAATCCAGACAACTATTATATCTACCTCTCTTACTCTTCTTAAGCCTGAACAAAGCATTGAACAAGGAAGATAAGGAGGCTGCTTTTGTGGGACAGACAAGGCAGGTATTTAGTAGTGCATTGAGCACTCACCTGGGCAGTTCCTGGGGGTGTATAAAGCTCTCTGCCTATTGGTGTTGTGATAATGGCTCTGCTTGCTCAAGGAGTGACCATGTCTGTGGCAGGAGTGTGTGTGAAACTGAGCCACTGCTGTTGTCAAGCTGAGACCATGTACCGCTCTCCCGGTGCGGGGCTGCTGGGGCAGGACCCACCTCTGTTCCACAGTTGTTCTGGTGGAAGAGGCAGAGTCAACAAGGATATAACTTTAAACAGAACCCGGACTTAAGGTGCCTGCAGTCCTTCTCATAGTCTGGGTGTCTGTGCCATGGTGAATGTCCGGGGTGTGCTTTAAGAACAGCGACATGAGGAGTCCACTCTGCCTAGGAATGCTGCTGGGAGTGGTATTTGGTTGGTCTGTCACTGCCCTGCTCTACCTTGTATTTGGGTGATGATAACGGGTCAAGTCTGAAAAGCCATTTCACTGCTAGGAATGCTGGGTTTCCTGAGGGGAGCTAAAGGTCAAAGCCCCTCATCTTGTTTGTGCTGATTAGCTGCCTAATTAATGATGCTTTGTTCCTGTCCTGAGGTAGCCTTAAGCCTAACCTGTCTCTTTCTCCCTTTTCTTGCTACTGACCCGCTTGCCCGTTAACCCTGTGTGCGCCATGCTTGCTGCTATACATCTCCTTCCTGACTTTCTGCGTGTGACTGGACCCCACCTGTAGCATCAGGTAGGAAAGAAACCTCCCAGTGCTTCTTCACATGATCCTCAGTGCTCTTGGGAGGCGCAGAGCCCGGGCACTGCTAGATGTGTGTTGGGTTATGTTGGTATGTAACTAATGACTGCTGCTACTGGGGAGCAGCCCCTGGGGACCAGCTCTCTTGTGGCCCTGCGGTTTTGTGTTGGAACTGGTGTGAACTGGTCTGTCAGCTGCTTCTCTGCTTAACACAGGTTGCTGTGGCAGTCTGAGACGTGATCTGACATTGGTGGTGGAGCTCATGTCCCCCTGCACCTAGGTGTGCCCAATGGACTAGCTAACAAAACAGAAGAGCCTTTCCTGTGGTTGTTATGACGTGTTTTGACTTGGGCATAGGATTTGCTGTACTGAGAAGAGAATGACCAAATCCTGGGGGGTGTGACAGTACCCATATCTAGGTGTCAAAAGCACTCGTGTGTAATAAATTGCAAACACTTGCTCTTAGATTTCGAGCAAGCTTTCTTAGTCTTTGAGTTTATCTAGAGGTCTAAGATGTCATTTCTTCCTTTCAGACTAAGGAAGAGCAGTCCCAGATCACCAGCCAGGTGACTGGACAGATTGGATGGAGACGTGAAGGGATCAAGTATCGTCGCAATGAGCTGTTTCTTGATGTGCTGGAGAGTGTTAATCTCTTGATGTCCCCCCAGGGTAAGCAGGAGCTGTAGAGCTGGGATCCTTCTCCCCTTCCAGGTGTGTGAGTGTTCTGAACTGTGCCCTTCTCTCCACCAGGTCAGGTTTTGAGTGCCCATGTCTCTGGCAGAGTGGTGATGAAGAGTTACCTGAGTGGAATGCCAGAGTGCAAGTTTGGCATGAATGACAAGATTGTCATTGAAAAACAGGGCAAAGGGACTGCGGATGAAACGGGGAAAAGGTAAGAGGCATTGGGGTAAAAGCCACTTGCCACCAGCGGCTCTTATGGAAGGGCAGCACTTAGTAGCTGTCTGGTCTGACAGATGAAGCCAGTCTTCTGTCAGATGTTACTGCTAGCTTTTCTCTGGGCAGGTTAGCTGTTGTGTCGGCTCCCGGCCTGAGGGGCTCAATACAGAGGGCTTCTCTACAGCTCTCCAAGTATAGAGATTCAAACATATTGTTAAGTGTGGCGTTCTCACAGCTAGAAACACTTTCCCAAGATGCTTTTTCCCTGAACTTGTGTCTCTAGCAGTTCTGGTCAGTGCAGAGACTCTTATCCAGAGGGTGATGCAGTGGTGCTCTCAAAGAGCAATGAGGGAGCCCCCTGACCATAGCCCGCTCTGCCTGGGCTGTTCCCCCGAACTGGAGCAGCTGACAGACAGTGCTGGGTGATTTCCCCCCTGCTGATGTTCAGGGGGTCAGTGTGACTGGAGCTCACCCCTTCTGGGAGCCCAGCTGTGCCCCAGTCCCCGCACTGGGGCTGAGAACAGGTCTCATGCCTCTTCCAGCCTCACCCCCTGCTTGGGGTGAAGATATGAAAGGAAAGGGATGACCACTTTTCTCTCACTAACCATTTGCAACTCAACTGTGTTTCTCTTGGTTGTTTTTGTTTGTTTGTTTTTGCTGACCCCCAGTGAATTGGGAAGGTAGATAATTGCTTCAGCTGTGTGTGCACCCTGCTGTCCCCCTTGTCTCTTGCTTCATGTGACTTGTGCATGTAACTTGGATCTCAGACACTTTCCACGATGGTTCCTGTGAACGGAGCTGAGCTGCTACTTGCCTTTTCTCTCAGAACCAAGCCAAGAGCTATCACTTCACTGTCACCTTTAAGCCATCTTTCGTGTACCTGAATCTAGGTAGTAGAATGGATGAGCCTCAGGTGGCTGTCCAGTGGGGATATATCCTAGACAAAATGTCATCTGTGTCAGCCTCTGCAGAGTCAGTAATGCTGTCCCAAACCTTCTGTGGTGTTAGTGCCTTTGCCTGTAAATGTGCTGTTTTCTTGAGCTACAGAAGCAGAATGGACAGGGACTCTTGCGAGGTGGTTCTCTGGTGGGCAAGAACTTGGAGATGTCACTCTCCAGAAGCATTTAGTGATGAGGTGACCAAAAGGGACAGCTGCTGCTGCTTGCTTTTTGGCATCTATCATGTGGCAATGCCAAACCCCAAGTGATGCTGCCTGAGCCCCAGAGCAGTGCTTGGCAGCAGGACTTTCCCAGCAGCATTCCAAAGAAACAGCAACCAGTCAGCTAGTGCTGGCTGTCATCTGGGCCACAGGTTAGGAGAGACTGACTCCACTTCTGAAGCACAAACTGCCCCCCGGGTTGTGTAACCCAACAGCCAGTCAGCCAGGGTCAGTCTGCTTCTGACTGTGCAGGGGGCGGTGGTTCCTAGGAGAGCTGGACCTGCCTGCGGTTCTTACACCGTCTCAGCACACTTGCATGGCTGTCCTGTTGCTCACAGCAGTTGAGGCAGCCTAAATGTCAAAATTCTGTATTGCTGCACTTTCTCTAAACTGCTGCCTCTTCTGTTGCTGCCACCTTCTCCTTTTCTGGTCCCTCTCAGTAGCTAGGAGGAGTTCTTGGCTGGCTCAGAACCTGTAGTGAGAGAGGTGATCTTGGAGACTAGGACTCGGGGTGAGCTGAGTGCTGGCAGGTGGGGCTGGTGCACCCACGTGGGGACAGGGGGCAGCTGTGTAGATTTTTAGTAGTGAGAGAGAGAAACTTTTATGGCGTAATATTGTGGAACCAATCGGTTCAGAATCAAACCTCCTGCTAGTGGTGTGGAAATCAACAGCTGTGAAGAGACTTCTGAGCAGGGGTTCCCTGAACCTGGCACCTCCTGGCTGTGTGGCAGTGGGATAGCTTTCTGGACAGGAAAGTGTTTTCTCTTGTTGAAGCGTGCTGCAAGAAGACTTGGCCTCGCAGAGTCCTCTGAGGTGCTGCTGGCTGGCAGACCCAAGCACTGCGGGGTGGCTGTGACAGGAAGGGTGCTACTTTTAATTCTCTCCTCGCTGGGGAGAGTTCTTTTAAACAAGCTTCCTGAAGTATGGTCTTTGTGGTGGTGAAACCAGAAAAGTCGGAGCCAAGAGCCTGCTGTCCCTTAAATGTCCCCCTGCCTCCCCATTCCCTGGACGCCTGTGATGGCAACGCGCTCTGTAGAGTAGTTCCTGTCTGGGCAGATTTGCACTGAGGTACCGGGGCTGCAGCTTGCACTTGTTTAACTCACGTGTTTGGTTTTTTTTTTTTAGCGGCAAACAGTCAATCGCCATCGACGACTGCACTTTCCACCAGTGCGTGAGGCTCAGCAAGTTTGATTCTGAGAGAAGCATCAGCTTCATCCCACCAGATGGAGAGTTTGAGCTCATGAGGTAAGGTGGTGGGGCATGAACAGGCTGGTGTTGGCATCTGCTCGCTGCTGCAGTAATGGTGCTGCTCTCAGGCAGCCCTCAAGCATCTAACAAATATGTATTTGCCTTCTTTTCAGAGTGGGCTCTGTAGGGTGTCCCCCAAATCCTGTGTTACAGCTGTGGTAGAAGCCCAGCTGCATGGTGTTCTTTGCCACAACAATAGTGTTGGGTGTGGGTTTCCTTACCCTTTACCTTGCTGTACCTGGGCTTTTAGTCCTTAAAACTGGAGTCCTTGAACAGGGCCATTGGCAGGAACCTGTATAAGACTTGGGACTAAAGAAACCATGGCTGCCCTAGGGGAGCACAGATCTTACTGCTGCTTCCTTCTGGGATGGCTCCCTTTCTGGCTGACGTCCCTAAGCTGTTCCCTAGAAAGTCCCTTTAGGAAAGTGGTACAATTTGGGACGATAAGGGAGTTAATGCCTTCTCAGAGTTCACTGTTGTTTGTGTCCCTGCAGATACCGAACCACTAAGGACATTATCCTCCCCTTCCGTGTGATCCCACTGGTGCGGGAGGTGGGTCGGACCAAGCTGGAAGTGAAGGTGGTGATCAAATCAAACTTCAAACCTTCCTTGCTAGCCCAGAAGATAGAGGTAAGGCAATAAAAATCGGTGGCCTCTTGTGCCTGGGAATTGTGCCTCTGTTTTGTCACCTGCTGTGGAGTCCTCACAGATGAGTTCTCAGGCTGTACAGGACTAAGAGTGAACAGAATGCCCCATGGATATGTGGTGTTGCTGTGCTGTGGGAGGGAACTGCCATAGAGTAGAGAGGTGGAAATTGTTCAGTTCCACAGCCACCTTGGCAGAGGCCTCCCTTCTTGCAGCGACTGCTCACTTGATGTCTTGGCCGCTGAAAAGTTCATGTTCTGCTGTCTGCGTGGCCGATGGTACATCTGACAGGCAGCAGGCTGCGAGCTGTGTAGGACAGGCAAAGGGTGGCTTCGCAGATTAGTCCCCTTCTGGGAAAAGCTGTGCGGAGCCTGCTGCAGCCAGGCCTCCCTGGGCAGCCTGGTGGTGTGCCCAGGCTCATCGGCCCAATGCTGGCCGTGAACTGGAGAGCTCTGCCCTGTTCCTCACTGACTGTTGTGGGTTCTGAAAATGTCTTTGCACCTTTACATTGAAGCAAGAAGCTGGAGAGATGGCTTAGGGTGCCTCGTGGCAGCTGTTCTCTGGGCCCTGAGGCGGGAGAGGGAAGGCTGAGGGGTCCGAGGCAGCAGCTGAGTTCTCCTGGGAGGAGGTGTCTTCCCCTGGGGCTGCCCAGGCTGCGCTCTCCTTGCCCTGCTCACCAGACTCTGCCTTCCAGGTCCGGATCCCAACACCCCTCAACACCAGTGGGGTGCAAGTCATCTGCATGAAAGGGAAGGCGAAGTACAAGGCCAGTGAGAACGCCATTGTCTGGAAGTGAGTGAGCGTGTGGAGCCAGGGTGCTGCAGGGGTCTGTTCAGTGCTCCTGTCTGCCTGGAGCATGCGTGGTGAAGGGGAGGATAAACTCTGCACCTCCTCACTTTGGGCTTTCTCTGACAGGATAAAACGTATGGCTGGAATGAAGGAATCCCAGATCAGTGCAGAGATCGAGCTGCTGCCCACCAACGATAAGAAGAAGTGGGCTCGGCCCCCGATCTCCATGAACTTTGAGGTGAGTCCGGGTCTGCCTCCCAGGGTGCAGCTATCCTTGGCAGAGCTCTGTCCCTCCAGTCCCTTCTGCCCTGGGGGAAGCCCGCACGTTTGAGTGCTCCCCATCCCAGGCTGCCTGTGGCTCCTCCTAATGTGAGGCCAACCAGGTAGCAAAGCTAGTGGAGGAAAACTGTCCTTAAAGCCACTGGAGTCTGGCACCATGCACACAGGGAGTTGGGAAGGGAACAGTGGCTCTTGGTGTCCATTTCTAGATGTGTAGCCAAGGGGTCCTCTGGCTCTTGTGTACGGAGAGCATCTTACACCTCTGTTCCAACACTCTGCCTTGTCTTTCCCTTTCTCAATAGGTCCCATTTGCACCCTCTGGGCTGAAGGTGCGCTACCTGAAAGTTTTTGAGCCAAAGCTGAACTACAGTGACCACGATGTGATAAAATGGGTGAGGTACATTGGCAGGAGCGGGATCTACGAGACCAGATGCTAGCCCCAGCGGGCTGGCGGGCCCCCTCTTCTCCAAGCCATCCTCTGCCTCTCCTCAGTCTTCAACTACATTCAGAGAAAGCATCTGCTTGGCCCCTCTGCACAGCGTGGAAGACCCTGCAGCTCACCCTGGGCGTGGACTCGCCCGCTGTGCTCAGTTCCCACCTGGGCTGCAGGAGCTCAGAGCCCCATCCTGTGCAGGGGTGCCATCAGCCCCCGCTCCCCGTCCCAGGGTGGGGAAGGGCTAGTCTAACTCCCATCCTCTCCTGATCTTTCTAGGGAACGTCCACCATTAAACTCCTCTTCTGTTGGTGTCTCACTACTTGCATCATATCCTAGTATTTTTGAAGTTCTTGTGCATATGTACTCGTAGAATAGACCTAAACGTAGACTGGACAAATCTGAGTTGAAGTTACCCTGGCTTCTGTACTAGCTGTTGCTGTTGTGGTAGATGTTGCTGACCAGTCTGAGATGTGCGGGGGGTGAGTGTGCGGGCCCCCCCGGAGGGGAGGTGGGCCGCGCCTCACCACCACCTTCTATTACTTGCGAAGCTGTCAGTGTAGAGTCCTGCCGCGGGAACGTTTGTGACCAAAAAGGATGAGGGTTTAGACTCTTGCTGGTATGTAGGTGGGCGGCGCAGCATTTCAGGTCCCTGCAGCGCTTACCCCCCCCCCTCCTTTCCTAAGGAGCGGGGGACACAGCCGAGCCCCGGGGGGTGAGCGGGGTCTGTCCCAGGGGACCGAGATGCCGTCGGCAGTGAGAGCCCCCGGCCTGTCCCCCCACCCGACGCTTCTGGGCCGTAGGAATGCTGCCGCCGCCCCCAGCCCCGCTTCTGGTCGTGTGGTCTCCATTTTGTACACTCTGTGATTTGTCCAGCGCTCAGCCCAATAAAGTGTGTAGAACGGACTCGCTGCCCGTGCTGCTCTGTGGGGCGGGAGGCGGCCGGGGAAGGGGGAACCGGCGCCGCTTTGGCT